>KL647305.1:2306622-2561326 GCA_000727475.1 Sarcocystis neurona
CTCCTGTTGCTGCTGCTCCTGTTGCTGCCGCTCGTGTTGCTGCCGCTGCTGCTCCTGTAGCCGCTGCTCCTGTCCCTGCTGCTCCTGTTGCTCTTGCTCCTGTTGCTGCCGCTCCTGGCCGCTCCTGTTGCTACCGCTGCTTCCGCTGCTGTTGCTCTTGTTGCTGCGGCTGCTGCTGCTCCTGTTGCCGCCGCTCCTGTTGCTGCTCCCCTTGGTCTTGGTGTTGCTGCTGCCGCTGCTCCTGTTGCTGCAGTTGCCGGCGTGCTGTTTTTAATGGGGGGGCTGCTGGCATAACTGTCGCTTTATTTGGTGCTGCTGCTGCTGCTTCTTCTGAAATAAAGCCGCTTCTCCTGCGCCTGCTGTCGGTTGGTGCCCCGAAGCGCTGCTCTCTGCGTCTGCTTTTGTTGCTGCAGCTCTGCTTCTCTGTTTTCTCCCCCTGCTTCTGCGTTTGTGCTTCTGCTTCTGCTGTTGCCTCTCCATCGTCTTCCCCTCCTCCTGCTTCTGCGTCTGCTGCTGCTTCTGCTTCTCCTTCTTCTTCCCTTCTTCTGCCTCCGTCTCTGCTGCTGCTTCTGCGTCTGAGTCTGCTGCTGCTTCTCCTTCGTCTTTCCCTGCTTCTGCTTGTGTTGCTTCTGCTGTTCCTCCCTCTGCTTCTGCTCCTTCTGCTTCTCCTGCCTCTGCTTCTGCGTCTGTTGCTGCGCCTCCGCTTCTCGTCCTTCTTCCCGTCCTGCTGCTGCTGCTTCTCCCCCTTCTTCTTCGTCCTCTTTCCCTGCTGCTTCTTCTTCTTGCCCTTCTTCTTCTGCTGCCTCTGCTGCTGTAACAGTTTTGTGGGGGTCGGGTTTTCTCTCTGCGTGGGGTCTTCTTTTGACACGCGGTGTGGGGCGCTGCGGGCGTTGGTTGCTTCGCACAGAGGAACAGGGGCTGCATTTACCCCACAGCTGCAGCAGATATATGGGGCAATGATGCGCGTCTACGGCATCTACAGCCAGCGAATTATGTTAGAAGTGCAGCAGTGCGGCGTCGCGCGGATCAAACACAGCGATGTGAAGTCTCTCTTTCTCTTTAAACGAGAGGCGATTCACCTGATAGAAAGCTTCGTGGACACAGCAGCTCAAGACGGTCCCGCTTGCCGGTCGCAGATCGCCCAAGACTTGCTGCAGGATCTTCTGCAGCCCGTCCTTGCTGACTATAAAGCCAGTGCTCCCGACACGCGAGACTACGAGGTCCTTACGCTTCTCACGGTTCTCGTTTCGAGGCTCGAGTCGCTCATGAATCGCGTAAGAAGAAGAAAAGACCTGCTCACTCCTCTCCTCGCGAGGATGCCACACAGACAAGAAGTAGTAAAGCCCACCAAAGCGCTCTACAAATAGATATACATATCTGGGTAGGGCCCTACGTACATCCATAGATGTGTATGCACATTCCTCTGGGTATATATATATATGTAGATGTACTTGTATATGTAAAGTCTGTGGATCCTTACGTACATGCATAGATGTGTATGTAGATACGTCTGGGCACCTACGTACACATCTGTACATGTGCTTATGTATGAATACTGTTCTTCTTCTCTCTTTCTGTCTCTCTCTCTATGTGTCTCTATCTGTCTCTGTCTCTATCTGTATCCCTCTATCTGTCTCTCTCTATCTCTCTGTGTCTCCATCTGCCTCTGTCTCTATCTGTCTCCGTCTCTGTCCCCGTCTGTCTCTCTCTATGTGTCTCTGTCTCCATCTGTCTCTCCCTCGATGCGTCTCTGTCTCTGTCTGTCTCTCTCCGTCTCCGTCTCCATCTGTCTCTGTCTGTCTGTCTACGTCTCTGTCTCCCTCTGTCTGTCTCCGTCTCTCTCTGTGTCTCCGTCTCCATCTGTCTCTGTCTCTGTCTGTCTACGTCTCTGTCTCCCTCTGTCTGTCTCCGTCTCTCTCTCTCTGTCTCTCTGTGCATGTCTCCCCCTATGTGTCTCTGTCTCCATCTGTCTCTGTCTCCATCTGTCTCCCTATCTGTCTCTGTCTCTCTCTCTACATGTCTCCCTCTATCCGTCTCTCTCTCTGTCTCTCCCTCGATGCGTCTCTGTCTCTCTCTGTCTGTCTCCCTCTATGTGTCTCTGTCTCTATGTGTCTCTCCCCCGCCTTGTCTTCTTTTCGTTGTAGTCTTGGTGCCTCTTCTCTCTTTTCCGCTGTGCCTCTTCTTGTCTTCTTCACCGAGAAGACCGCAGAGTCCATGCTGCTCTATATATACATCGAACAGGCCAGTAACTTGTCTTGTGACTTCATACATACATATATATGTACGTTTATGTACATGCACGTGTATTTGTATACATGTGTACGTATTGGTAGTTGTCTGAAGAAGACATGTATATGTATATGTGTATATGCATGTATATGTACACATTTATGTGCACACACAGATATATACATGTGCGTGTATGTGCATATATATATATATATATATACGTATTCGTCTGGGATAGACAAATGTATATATGTATGTATATGTACGTTTATGTACATACACATATATAGGTATGTGTGTAGATTTACGTATTTGTCTTCCCATGTGGAACTTCTGTCCATCTCTTTCGTGTGCCTGTCTGCCCTCCTCATTATCTACGACTCTCCCTTTGTCTCTCTCTTTCTCTCGTTATCTGTTTCTGTCTCCTGTGTCCCTACGTATATGCCTGCATATATATATATATACACGTACATGTATGTTTGCGTGTATATAAATGTGGCTAGATAGGTTGAAAGAAGAAAGTGTCTCAGACGTATATTTGTATATCGTACTTCTGCGTATGTGCTGAAATCTTGGGAGGTTATGGTAAGACTCCAGGGGGGCTGCTGCTCGGCTGCTGTGCCCGCGTCCCACTGCCGCTCTGCTGTTGCTGCTGCTCCTGCTGCAGTTTTTACCGACAATTTTCGACTACGTCTTCGACTGCACGCTGGACGTTATAAAAGTCGACTTCCAGAGGTAAACGAATCACCCGTATTTCTTCTTTTTTGAGGCGTGTGTCTCCGGGACGTGTTGCAAGCAGAGGAGACGCTGGTCCTTCGCTGTGTTCAGAAGGCTTCATTGGTCCGCCGTACTGCATCTGTATTCCCGTCCCTCTCCGTCCCTATCTGTCTCTCCACATCTCTCTCTCGTATGTCTACACATACATGGAAGTCATTCTCTCTCTCTGTCTCTCTCTCTCTCTCTCTCTATATATATATATATATGTATATGTATATGGAAGTCATTTCCCCTCCTTCTCTGTGGAAGTCATTCTCTCGTTTTCTCTCTCTATATATACACACATATATATATATGGAGGTCATTCTCCCTCTCTTTCTTTCTGTCTCTCTCTGCCCCCCTCTCTCTGTATATATATGCATATATTAAAGTCGTTTTCTCTCTATATATACGTACGTATGGAGGTCATTCCCTCTCTATATATAAAGATATATGGAGTCAATTTTCTCTCTCTCTGTATATATATGCATGTTTGCGGAGGTCATTCTCTCATTCTTTCTGTCTCTCTCTCTGTATGTATACATATGTATACGGAGGTCTTTCTATCTTTTCCTCTCTCTCTACACGTATACATATACATATGTATACATACATAAATGGAGGTCATTCTCTCTATCTCTCTCGATATATATATATATATATGGAGGTCATTTTCTCTATCTCTCTCGATATATATGTATACATATATATATACATATATATACATATATACACATATATGTATATACACATATATATGGAGGTCATTCTCTCCCTCTGTCTCTCTCTCCCTCTCTATATATACGTACATATATATATATATATATGTAAAGGTCATTCTCTCTCTGTCTCTCTCTGTGTATATATATGTGGAGGTCATTCTTTCTTTCTGTATATACGCGTGTATGTGTGAGGCTATGTTTTTTTGTCTGTGGACGTGCATGTCTCTGTGTTCTTCTCTGTACTTGTATGTGTGTATATATTCGTGTATATATATGTATATGTGCGTGTGTATATGTCTGTAAGGCTGCTTCTGGCTCTGCACGCACGCCTCAGCGAATGCGTATGTTTGTGTCTGCCTTTCGTTCTCCTTTTCTGCATGTACGTGTGTGTACGCATGCATCTGACTTTATAAGAATGACCGCAGCACGTGGACTTACCGGTACATGTTGCTGTTAGCGTCTGCGTGAGACGTAGAAAGACTTGTAGGAGAGAGCAGGGGGATGCTGGTGTGGGGACGAGACAGCGGGGGCACCGAGCTGCTGCGTGTGTGTGTCGCTGCCGGTGCTGCGTCATTCCCAGCTGCGCTTTAACCCTGTCCGTCTCCTGCTTCCTCTCCTCGATGTCTGCTGCTGCTGCTGGTCTTGCCGTGCTGCTACTGCTGCTGTTTGGCTGCTACCGCTGGTGTTGCTCGACTTTCTGGCCGGTCTGCTGCTGTGCTGCTGCTGCAGCAGTGGCGGCGGCGCCGTCTCCTTCGGACGCAGCTGCTGCGGTTGCTGCTTGCGAACGCTGCTGCGTCTCATTCTCTTGCCGTTCCTGCTCCGCTGTGTTGCTGAGTTCTTACTTCCCGTCTTCATGCTGCTGTGCTGCCGCGCCCTCTCTCCTGCTGCGCCTTCTCTCCTGCTGCGGCTTCCCTCCTGCTGCGCATTCTCTGCTGCTGCACCTTCTCTGCTCCTGCGTCTTCACTCCTGCGGTAGTGTGGGTGCGCGCGTGCCGTCCCTAGAGCTACCCTGTGTAATGGGAATTCAACTCAGCTGTTATAGATAAATGGCGCTGGCCTGTGTTGCGCTTCTCTGGTGTTGCTGCTGCTGTGCTCCCGCTGTCCAGCTGCGGTTCTCTTGCTGCCGCTGCTGTTGCTGTGATCCTGCAGCTTCCTTGCCGCTGCCGCTAGCTGCCTTCTGTTGCATCTTGCTTTTCTGCGGCCGCTGTTAATGCGGTGCTGCTGCGGGTTTCTCACCTCGCTGTCGCTATAGTCTCTTGCTGGGTCGACAGCGCCGTCGTCTGCTGCTTGTCTTGCTGCTTCCCCGTGCTGCTGCCGCAGCTGCTGTGCGACCCGAGGTGCGTCTTCTGCAATGCGTGCTGCCACTGTTTCTGCTTCTGCTGTTCCTACCTGACATTTGTGGCTATCTTCTTGCACCGGTTGTTGCCAACCTGCTTCTACTTTTGGTGCTGTCGCTCTCTCGGGGCCACCGCTGCTGCTGCTGCTATTGCAGCTGCTGTTTTCTGCTATGCTTTGATGTTCTGGTTCTGCCGCAGCTACCCAGATCACCGCGAGAAATTTTATGAGTTGCTCAAGGCATGCAACGAACACTGTTTTGAGGGCCTGTTTGCCTTGCCGCCTCGTCAGTTAAAAGCTTACGTTGAATCTCTAGGTAGGGCTCTATGCTGCTGCTATTGCTGTTGCTGCTGCCGCTGTTGCTGTAGCTGCTGCTGCTATTGCTGCTGCCGTGCTGCTGCTATTGCTGTTGCCGTTGCTGCTGTTGCTGCTGCGGCTGCTGCCGTGGTGCTTGTTCTTTTTTGTTTTGCTGCTGCGCTGCGGGGTGCTCCTTACCCTCTGCTGCGACACGGCCGCATCTCCACTTGCCGTTGCTGCGGCGCAGTTGCTTCTCTTCTTGGCTTTGCGAAAGCGGAGCTGGCCGTCCTGTTCCGCGTGCAGCTGCCGCTGCTGTTCCCTTTTTGTCTGGTGTTCGTTCTTTTTGCTGCTTCCCTGGCCTCTCGTCCATCGGCAGCGCATTCGCGTCCTCCTCCCCCTCCTCCCGCTGCTGCTGCCTCTACCGCTGCGCCTCTGCATTTGCCCGGCAAACCCGGTACACTGCTGCTGTTCCTGCGCCGTGTTGCTGCTGCGCATGCGCGTGTGCTGCAGTGTGGGCCTTCAAGCACGAGCACTTGGCGGTCGCCGAGCAGGGGCTGCAAGCGACTTACGAGTTTCTGCTGAAACTTATTAATGAGAAGAGAGACGTAAGAGAGGCAGGCAAAAAGAAAGAGACGCAAAGCAAGAACGAGACTGAGGAGCAGAGAGAAGCGCAGAGAGAACTCGACGAGAAGGAAGGGGTTTTAGCGTCTTGCTTGCTTTCGGCTCTTCGTTCTTCAGGCGCCGCCTTTCCCCGGTGCAGAAACTCTTCTTGTGCAGTTCTTCCTGCCAAAAGTCTTCCTCTAGCAGTCGTCTCTTACTCACTTGAAGAAAGTGACACGCCCCTTTTTCTCAGAGTGTCTGCACTTGCCCGTCCCTCCACATATCTACAAAATCCTTAAGACATGTATATGTGTATGTGTCTCACGTGTTCTGCGTATACATGTGTGTATAAATAGACTTTAGAAGGGCGTGTGCTTCTGCATATTTATTTGCTCCACACGTCCCCGTATAGTCGTAGGCATATATATATATGCATATGTGTACGGAGAGAGACGTGTGTGTGTACATATATATATATATATATGTGGATAAGTAGGTAGCCACAGACGGATACGTGTACGTGTATGTATGCGTGTGCGTGCAGTAAGCCGTCTTGGATGCGTGCATATAATATATATCTATATATGGATGGGTATGGATAGATAGGTGCTTCCGTGTCTGCAGAGGTAGAGAGAGATCTGCTTGAAGAATGCGTTGTGCTGCTGCGTACGTGTGAGTATACGCAGTTGCATGCATTAGATGAATATACTCTCTCTATATATATAAACATATATGAAGACGTTTGTATTTGTGGGGTGTCTGTATGTGTTTATGGGCACGTATACCCATCTGTGTATATGTGAGCAAATATGTAACGTGTCTTTTAGTGTACGTACACACGCGAAAACACACACTTTCGTTTCTCTTTAAGACTATACAGTGTTTATAAGTGAACATACATATATATATATATGTAGAGAGGGAGGACGAGACAGAGAAGGAGATTGATGCGTACAGTCTGTTTATATTCGCAGTTGGGTTTGTGGGGTGTCTGTTGCGCGTGCAGCTGCTCGGAGAATTCTGCAATTCCTTCTACTTCAGCTTGATGAAAGAGACATTGCTAGTCCTCACCGATACGCTGCACCGCGCGGGTTTCAGATATCAAACTTTGATTTTCATGCACCTTCTTCGCGTCGTCGAATTCAACGTCGTTCACAACGAAGCAGCGGGCCTCACTCGGGAGAATGTCATGTAAGTCTGCTTCTTACATACAGATACACGTGGATTCATGTTTGAATGTATATATGTATACGTATGTAGGTGTATATATATGTATATAGATACATATGTACCTATATACATAGAGAGAGAAGCCCAGACTTACATGACATTCTCATTTATATATATATAGGAGAATATATGTATATTTGTGTGTATATATATATATATGTATATGAGCGCGTTTCATCACATATGCTGGGTTGGGGCAGTTCTCGGTAGTGGAGTAAGGTGCTCTTCGAAAGGTTTCTACAGACAGCAGAGAATTTTGAGATGCAGCTCGGTGTGTGGTGATGAGCGGCGGAATGTGGTGGTGCCACCGCTCTGTCATGACGTGCAAATCTTTGTTGGCTGCCGTCTTACTTCTGACGCATGCAGCAGACTCAACTTCCTTTCTGCCCGACGAAAGTTGCTCAGCCCTTTATGCCAGCACCTTCTCTTGTGTAGAAAATTACATATATATATATGTGCGTGTGTGATAGATCTGAACGTTCATGAAGGAAGAGCCAGGTGTGTCATGAACTGGCCTTCTCGGTGTCATCTGTGGGTGTACAGCACGAACGAATCTCTGCTCTCTGAAAGTATAGCCGGATGGCTCGTAGTTGTGGAAGCCTACTCGTTCTTTTCTGCTCTTTAAAGTATATGATGTTGATCAACGTCTCCTCTTCGTACTCTGCTCTGGAAAGATATACTCCCTGTCTTTTGTTTCACCCTGTTTGCCGTAGATTTCTATTTGTATACATTGTTTACTCGGGAGCGTCCTACACGCCGTACATGTATGTATGTATGTATATATATATATATATATATATGTATTTGTACATATATGCAAATCTATACGCGTATGCGAAGGTGTTTATGTCCACTCGTCGTCGAGGTTCAAGCTTCTCACGAGCCGTCGTTAGTACTAACCTGCCGGTGAAGGCCTTCCTGGTCGCCTTCTCTGACAGTTTAAAGCCGCTGCGGGTGCTGTTGCCGCTGCAGAGGCATATTCACGCTTTGCTGGTCGAAGGCCCTTGTTTTCTTGCAGGGAATGACTTCTTACGATTTCACACGTGGACGTTCCGGTGTTGGGTTTGTCAAAATCACTGGCGGAAAAATTCACAGAAATGAGATGCGGCTGGATTGCTTTCGACAACGGGTCCCCACACACATATGAATTACATACCTGTACGTATACATATACGTATATATATATGTATTCGTATACAAGCGCGGTATGTGGTGCCTGTGCGGCTGCCTGCCACTGGTGCCGCTACTGCGTCTTGAACTGTAGCTCCGTGAAGTTGTAGAGTTTGTATCTCAGCTGCGGTTGCCTCTGATGGTCCACGTTTTGTTTTGCTGGCGCTGCGTTTTCCGCTGGACTGTGGCGCCACTGCCCTTGCTGCTGCAGGCAGAGCTTGATTGAGCTGCTTTGCCGCAGTTTTCAGACGGTCAATCAAAAGCAGGTGGAGGCGTTCGTGGTTGATCTCTTCAACTTCTGCAGGGATTCCAAACCGACGCGTTTTCAACAGCACATCAGGGACTTCCTCATCTCTATCAAAGTATAGATGCCACACAGAAAAGTGAAGTCTTTACCTTGCTTGCGATGTGCCTTCTCCGATTTGCGTATCTTGACACAAGTATACTTTTTTACGTGGCTAGATTTGCATCGAGGTCGCTGCCTGAAAGACGAGTGTACAGCTGAGTACCTGCACATACATGTATATATATATATATGAGTGATATCAGTAGATAGGGATGTAAGCCCTTGAAGGAACACACGGATGTTCTCGTGTAGAGAAGGGTTGGCGTGGGGGCTCAGTTCGTCTCAGAAGAAAGCGCATCAGCAACGCTGTGTTGCTTGTCGGATGTGATGAGGCACGACTTGTGTCCCCTACCTGCGTATGTGTAGATATACGCGTGAATGTTGTCGAAACTCGTGTTGCCTCTCCGGACCAAATTGGTCGAGGGTGGACAGATACACCAATAAAAAAGAAAGAACACTCGGCGCGCGAGGAAGCAGGACGGCACGCCCCGCGTGAGACAGAATATTTAGTGGCGTACGAGGAGCGATAGTAGACGCCAAGATATGCGTATTTTCGATCATTGCGTATCTGGAGGTACGCGAGGGTGTTTCGTGTGTGCGTTTTGTGATGTGCACGTGGACGTTAATGCGTAGAAAAGTAGATATGTGTGATGTTTATAGTGTGCACTCGGTGGGCGCATAGACATTAATTTGTACTCAACTATGTATTTATAGTGTTTGCAGGTGTGTCCATATGCCTGTTGAGTGTACGTACACTCAGTAGCATGTGTAGAAATGTGTTTTTATGTCTACCGGTATATACTTGTATGTATGCATACGTATATACCTGTACGCGTGCCCAACCGCTAGGGTGAAGTAGCTCGGTAACTGTAGTCTTAGTGTTTCTTCTTGTTTTCCTGTGTACTAGGCTTTTCTTGAGTGTCTCTCCTTGCGTGTTTCTCCTGCTTTTCTTCTCCGCCTCCGTATCCTGGTACTCCCTTGGTCACATATTTGCCATCGGTTTTTTCTTCGTATTCTTTATTTCGTCTGCAGCAATTTTCTGCTGAGAACGATCCGCTGCATGAAGCAGAACGAGCAGAAGCTCTAGCGCGCGCACGTGAACTGGAGCGGCAGCGCCAGATGCAGGTATCTCACCTAATTAAACAGGAAGTAGATTTTTTCGTGTTAAAGGGGGGGGGATATGTCGTTGTGTCAGCAGTGATCCTGAGGTACTTTTTTCTTCTCTGTTTTTAGCTGGGAGGCGTCTTTTTTTACCGCGTACTCGTTTTGAGATATGCATCTTGGGAAAGTATGGTGGATGCCGTCAGGTGGATAATTATGTAAATGTAGAGCCCTACCCCGTAAGTGATGTATTTGCAGACGAACCCTGCCAAAAAGTCGATTTGCCTACTCTGGCATCGACGCCTCCTTCCTGTTGTTGATAAACGGAAAAGCAATAACTACATCTGCAGATAATGTGTTGTTGATACCCCACATATCGCAGCCTGCGTGAATAGACAACTCCTTTTTTTGAAGTTTTGTCTTTGGCACTGACTACTCCGCTCGCACTGGATCGCGGCAATGCTGTCTTCTTGTGTGCATACACATCTTCGTCTTCGCGTATAAGGGTATCCTCCCCTATGTGTCTACCCCGTGTCTCAAAATGCCATGTCTTGATGGATCGTTAACCTCACTGTTCTCTGTGTCCGTCTTTGCCTT
Source organism: Sarcocystis neurona (assembly GCA_000727475.1). Classification (NCBI taxonomy): domain Eukaryota; phylum Apicomplexa; class Conoidasida; order Eucoccidiorida; family Sarcocystidae; genus Sarcocystis; species Sarcocystis neurona. The sequence continues at coordinate 2,317,005 of KL647305.1, forward strand.
TCTTCCTCTATCACCGTGTGTAGTACGTTTTGTGTCTCGGCATCTCTTCGCTTTCCGTTCGTCCTCTGGACATCTGAAGTATGTATGCATACGCACGGATGCATATGTCGTGTATGCATACTTGAGTGCGCGTACGTCGTAAGGATGTGTGTTTCCGTATTTGCACATTGCACATTACGTGTGCTTTGCTCCATGTGAGTGTGCGTTTCATGATGATGAAAGTCTGTACATTTCTGTGTATACATTTCCATTAGTCACTGGTTACGCACCGGCCTTCGGTCTTTGTCCGACACCAGAGTGTTTCTCCCCGTGGTAGCGCTGTGCCTTTCTTTTAGTCTCTTCAGGTGCTTCTACAAGTATGTCCTGGTCTCCTTTGCGACATTTCTTCCCTCCACGTGTCTTCACCCATGTATCTGTCGCGGGTGTCAGTGATTTTCTGCCGCGCTCTTGTATATTTCGTCGGTCTCTTTGTTGCGCATTTGGGAAAGTCCAGTAGGCATATTACCCTCAGAGATCAATCCCGTCCACAATTTTCTATGTGGCTCTCGGCTGCAGTTTGTTCAATCTGCCGCTCCGCAAGATGCTTGTCCCCCACCGTTTCTTGTTTCCCTTTCGTCTGCTGGACCGTCCCTTTTCCCCATAGGGTGTTCACGAGCCGGCTTTTTTCTCTCGGTGTTCCCCTCTCCTGTATTCCTTTTATCACGGTATTCATACATTTTTGGCGGTGCTGTTGTAACCTCTTTCTGCATTGTGCAGGTGCCCGGCATGATGACGCAGTACGAAGCGATGGTGACGGTGCGTGGCGGTGTAGACGACTGACATGTGAAGGTGGCCAAGGGATTTTTAAAATTGTATTTTGTGCTCCATCGTCGTGGTTCCGTTCTATGTTGGCCCATAATCGCACATGTTCCGCAGTTACGTGTTGCGGATAATTCTTCTTCGATAGTTTTCACGTTTTTCAGGTGCTTTGCAGCCGGTGGCGTGCTCGCGCGCGGCCGCTCCGGGGTGTCGCCGGTACGCGCTGCCGGCGTGCACGGGAATGTAGCCGTGCACCTTCGTCTCTCAGTTTACGCTGATCCTTTTCATAGTTCCGAACATGTCTTGTCGCTTGTAAATAATTTTCTCTTGTCTGCGTACTCACTTTTTTTAACTCCTCAAATCTGCCTTGTAGAATACTGCCTTCACCGTTTCGGTGTAGTTCTCTCACTTCTGTATTATTCACTTCGACACATCCGCGCAGTTAATGCAAGTCTTCCGCGCCCCCATTTCCTGAATGACACCGGTGATGACTCCGGTGTGTGCCGCAGTGTGGATAACGTATCTTAAGATATCTTCACGTACGCTATGTACACGTCCGCGCGTACACGTAAGGCATGAAGGCGTCTGAGCATGTACAGTAATGTCTACTCGAGCTGCATTTCTGCCCTATCACTGGGAAGGGGTTGCCGTCCGCGTGTATACGTGTGTTTGTGTGTATGTGTGACTGTGCTATTTTCGCACTTTAGAGGACAGAGTTTATGTGTTTCGCCAGCAGTGTCCGCTGTCTCCAGGTCACATGATGTGGAACTTTCGCTGCCTGTAGGACCCAATGTCGCTGCGAAGGGGGCGTTGACCTGCGTAAAGCAGCGTGTGGTCGTCTACGCACAGCGTTGCGGCTCCTGTTGCTACTGCTCCCTTTCTTGGTGCTCACAGCTCTCAGAGGAGAAATTTTGTCGGTTTAGCTCGTCTAAGTGTCTGTAAGTGGCAGGTTGCCGCAGGCGGAGTGTGGTAGTCAATCTGACGAGGCCGTTGCTGTAGTGAAGCAAGTATCTTCGACGTTACAACAGCAGCACCACATACAAAGGGAAGTCGACCTCGGATAGAAATGCATGAACACACTTTTCGATATTCTGGGAATCAGTGAAATATACCCACGAAAGAGCTGGATGATCACCTGGTTGAGTAGAGTGACAAGTTCGGAGAGCAAATAGTTCCTTTTTTAGATTCTGCCTATACACACACCCGCAGCGCATCCTTAACTGTAGTAACTATTCGGCGTTATAAGAGAGCATCTGCATATTTTCACTTTTGGGTTCGGAGGACGCAGCTGGTATAACGGGTTGTAGATCTCTCTAAACTGACACGACACGCTTGTTAATACTACTTGGCTCTTTTAGGGCCCAAATAACACGGCAACGCCAAACCCGCGTGATACAGTCAGCTGGAGTATATTGTGAATGTCGCAACTACACTGTAATACTAATTCCTGCTGGCAAGCGTGGAACGCCCAGGGAGAGTCCACGAATTACTTGCAGGGTGCAGGGTTGCCGCATTTCCACACCTTCTTTCAAGTATAACATAGGCAATAATCGTCTCAACCTCCGCTGGCATGGTGTCACGCCCGTATTCGCCACAATGACGAACGGCGTACCAACTGCAGCTGAAGTTCCATCGTAGCCACCAAGAATGCATGGTTACCGGACACAAGAAGCTAGGAGGGAGATGACAGAACTGCGAAAGTTGACCAGCAGTCGAAGTTCGGTAGTGCGCATCTTTCCTATGTAATAACGACCCCATCAGCGACAGACGAGCGGCACCCTCTTCAGGTAAACGTTTAGGATTCAACAGCTGAGCCATCTGCTGTATTTCAGTATAGACACACGTATGTATGTAAATATGTATACATACATAGACACGTGGAGGTAATTGATGGAGTGGTTCTTTTCTCTCTCAAAGCAGCCTGCCCAAGCTAAAGAACCGTGCAGAGGTTCTGAGGTGGTCTTCACAGGCACACACTCCGCTGCTGTAGAGGAATGTCACTTAAATAATAGTAAAGCGACAGTGTCCGACCGGCAGGATGGCGTGGCCGTCGGGAAAGGATCCACGCGTCCACGCACGATCGATATACCGGAGACGCACTGGTAGCTGCTTACATTTGTGATCTGAATTGCTGATGGAAGTGCATAGGTCTCCATATTTGTATGTATAAATATATATAGACAATCCTGGGCACGTGAGGGCTAGTGCGTGCGTCCACACAAGCTCACGACGAAACCCGGCACGCGCTCAGTGAAGTCTTACACATTTCGCACCACAGCTGATCCTTCCGGCGGTAACTTCCTTCACTGATACACTTCTTCTGTTCAGGCAGAAAAAGTCTTTAGTCAGACTTCAGAAAATGCAGTCTCTGTTTAGAAAAACATGTACGGCGCAGTCCCTCTTTCATCCCGTATGCAACTGGGTCGCTACGCAACGTTCTGTCTGTTTTGTGTAAGTGTTGACTGTCTAGCCGCTTCGAGATACGTTCGTTATCGGGTGTGTGCAATTCCCATAATACACTAGGGTTCGCGCGTGTGCAAACAACATACAGGCATCCACGTGTATGGAAACCGTGGTAGTAGTAAGTAGTTGTCATGTGTACACGTGGACATCTGTCAGATCCATACAGTTTTCTGCTGGCAATACGCTGCCTCTAGGAATACGCTGTAAACACTCTATTCGCCGGGAGTACCTGGCGCCTATATCCCTCCTCTGTAGACAACACAGCTGCCTCCCACGTTGGCACACTCATTTCATTGTAAATCGACTTTACGCGTGTCTGGAAATGTGAATTTCAAAACACATGTGTCTGTCTGACTTGGTGCATGAAACTCTGTCCGACCAGAGGGCATCACAGACGATGCTGATGGATACGACCTGTGGGCACTCTTCTCCCTGCTTCAGACGTATGTATGTATACATATTTGTATACAACAGATATAAGTGAACAGGTGGCCGTGAACTGTGTGCAAGCGCCCACAATTACAACGTTCTGTGACACGTATACCCCACCAGCACGTGCCTACTACGTAGTAGCGGTCGGTCACCTGCATGTAAACCTGCACAGAAAATATTTGTATTTGTGGGCGCAGTCCTAAGAAACACGTAGGAAGGAGAGTGATAAACGCACAAATGTACACGGCAATATACTGCTGTATTCTTCACACAGACAAGCTATGGTGGCACTGCAGGTCTTTTTTTCTAGATTACAGATATTCTTCGCGTCTGTCTGGTTTCACCTACATTCACGTAACTTATTCCAATTTCGGAGTTTCATGTGTATTTGCCGGCGTGTAGTTTCTGCACCGTGATGCGCCAAATACTTCGTTCGCCCTCCTGGTGTCCTAGACATTTAGCGCTGGTGTCCGATCTCTCTGTCACTTGTGTGTATGGATTTGCTACGAATGAACGAGTGCATGCACACGAGAAAGTGCGTGCGTATACATGTCACTTTAAATTGTTTCCTGCTAGGTGCCACGCATTGTTCAGTGGTCACGTGAAAGGAAATAGTTCCCTGTGCTTAGTGATGAATGCAGCCACGTGCCAAGCAATGGTCAGCAGTCACGTGAAAGGAATTAGTTCCCTGTGTTTAGTAATGTTCAGTGGTCATGTGGAAGGAAATAGTTCCCTGTGTTTAGTGATGAATGCAGCCAAGTGCCAAGCAATGTTCAGCGGTCACGTGAAAGGAATTAGTTCCCTGTGTTTAGTAATGAATGCAATCCTTCGTGAAGAAGTATGCGGCTACATGCAACTCTGTGACAGCGGGGCTGCACCGTCTCAAGGGTGGTGGAGAGTAAAGCTCGCGAGTAACTCGTTTGAGGACTCCAGTGAAGTAGGAAGCTCGCGTGACCGCATGTCGTACGAATAAAACGGCTTGCAGTCGACGTGTAGCACAAACGATCCGTAGGAATAGACACGTATACCAATGTAAAGCCTCTGGTATGTGTCCTCCTCACTCTTGCAAAGTGGCGAAGATGCAGAAGCGCAACAGGAGTGAACGCGGCCGATATGTAGCAGCGACATGCGTTACTAAAATATTCGCCACGCGTACAACACGTACCCCGATGCATATATATCCTCATCGTGTGGGTTTGTGTAGTCTGTGCTGGGAGCCGCGTGGCGTTTCTCTGAAAGAATGGTAACAGCGACAAGTGTTAGCCCCACCAACCTGCACGTGTGCGTATATTGCGCGATTTCAGACTGTCTTTTACCGTCAGTGTGTGCCTCTGACGTCTTTGTAGTTACCAATTTCGGAGAATCGCTCCACACGCTAGAAGGGAGACGGTTATGAACGACCATATAATATGATTGAGATACTTGCGTTCCAACAAGGGGCAAGTATAGTGTATCACGCGTGACTCTAATGAGTGGTTGTCGCAAGTGCGAAATCTCTTGATTTTTATGAGAAGCGGCAGAGTGGATGAGACTGGTGCTGCAGCTGTTTACGGGCTTACCACCAGGAAAGTGTGTGCCTTCCACATTCCTTCTATCGAATACCGGATCCAACGCTTCTCATTTCCAGTGCTGCACACTAGCTTGCAAATTAAATTGCGCGTTGTTTGCTTTGAAAGGGGATATAGCGGTGTTCTGTCCTTACGAAGCGTTCTTATGCTCTAGAAACTGCCGCTTGGTCCTGCTACGCGTGAGTCATCAGGTAACACGCCACTCTGAAGACTTCGCTACGTAGGCAACGAGCGCTCTTGTGATGTCGCTACATGTACACAGCAAAGTGCTCATGTTTTGGCATGTTGCGTAGAACGGCCGCTTCTCCGTCTCAGGGATGCTGGCGCACTGCTTTTCATTCTCCATGAACTACACATAGCGCTGATGAAAGACAGGTTTGCCGTCTTCGCGCACCACACAGAAGAAAATGCGTTGCCTTGATACCTAACGCAGTATGCAGCAGAGCCTTCTTGCCTTATATTTTACGCAGAGAAGACGTGATGCGCTACTGGGTCTAGTTACGCAAAGTTTGGTGCTGCCGTGCTCTCGGGGGGATACTAAGAAGCAGATGAGGCACGACTCGTACTTTTCCACGGCTGTTCCTTTGCAGCTGCTGCTCGGATGTCTCGACCGTAGATATACCAGCGTCTGCGATGCTCTTCAATTTGCTCGCCGTGTCGTCACGCTAGAACGTCGTGCCCGTTCTTTGATCGGACCTGCACAAAAAGGTTCTTAAGCTACTTCTGCATGGGTCGCAGAGGATGCTACGTGTGGTGATTTGCTTGTCAACACGTCTCTTCCTCGACAGCAGAGGTGCTGCGCTGCCGTTCCTACGGAGAAATCAGCAGAGTGCATATCGTTTTGGTCAGGAGTCCTGCTCTGTACAGGGCAGAGCGCGATTTCCTGTGATCAGAAGTCCCGCGATGTGTGCTGCTTTGCTGCTGCCTTCCCTTTGCGTTAAGAAAAAACTACCATATACATTTATGGAGCTGCTATTCGCGTCGCACATAGAGATGAGCGCCGCAGCCCCGTGTGGTACCTACTTTCTTGCTGCCTTCCTGCTCCGCATGGGAGAAATTATCATATAAACCCGTATAATTTATATTTATGGAACCCACATAGCCACGCGTAGCTGTTCCAGCTGCATTTGCAAGCGCAGAAGCGGCTACAGCTGAAAATTGTCCCTTTCTGTGATATTTCTTCCACAGCAGGAAGGCTGCTGGAAGCGTGAACAGGCGGGAGCAGCTCTGCACATCTTTACCTTTCGACTGGAAATGCATGCGACTTTTCTTCAAGAGCAACTACAGGGAGCTGTGCCGTGTAGAGTAGAATTCACAAATACAAACTTCTACCCGATACAAATCGACACTTCCTAGTCGACTTTTCCATCCTCGCTGCAGAACATGCACATGCACGCTTATAATTTCATACAGACATGTACATGCGTGGGCACGTAGGTACTTGCATTCATACAAACACTCGTATACCCGGACGCTTGCAAGCACGTAGGCGTGCGATTGTAGAACGTACATCCTCACACAACAACACGTAACCATATACGTGCGTATCTACGTGTATCACAGTACATACAACCACTAATTTTACGGCAAACGTGACTTCTGTTAGACACATATTACCGGCACAAACATGAAAAACACCCCCCCCCTGCATTGTTCGGCCGCCTATCCGTTTTCCACACATACTCTCCGTCACTTTTTCTTTCTCCTCTCTACGTTCACACACACTCGCCCTGCGCTCCAAGCGAATGTCAGGTTAATGCCACCCATCCCGAACCGCACAGAAGCGTCTCCAAACACACCTCTAGTGTTGTTCTTGCCTCTGTAAAAGTAGCTGCGGGCAGGAAAAGGACCCTCTATCCTTCTTTTCGCAAAAAGGTCGTTTGTGGTGTCTATACAGCGGAATGCCGCAGGTGCATTAGGACTGTTTCCTGCCCAGGCACTATGCGTTTCAAGAACTTCATTCCTTATCTCGAAGAACGCAATTTCTTTGTCGAGAACTCGAGAACGCGAAAATGTACCCTTTTTCCTTGGGGTCAGTACAAACAAATTGTTTCTCTCTCTTTCCACGTGATGGAAGCGGATCTCTGCCATTTGCTCTCTTGCCAGATGGGTTTCTCTCTTCGACCTACAAGAGAGGTGTCCAGCAGAAAGTTGGCGTCGCCAATTCTTTACTTCTTCATTCGTGAGCACGCAGACACGACAAAGACACGTGCACGCGAGTGGCTACCAAACAATAAAAAGCCGACTCTCTATACAAACCCACTGCCACCTATACACCGATTCACCAGACGAACAAATGCTCCCCCGTGCTTGGTCGGCCCCAATTTTTCACATATATAAGCACACCCACATTTGCCTTTGATCTCAGCAGCATCTAAGCGAATATGTGGGGCTGCTCGCGCAGCACAGACAGAGAGACAAAACAACAGACGGAGACCAGAAGTGGAATATGCCGGGTTCACCCCCTGTAAGGCGGACGCACACAGGCATGCACGCTTGGCTCTGCATGCGCAGATTTAGAGGGACAACGATTGAACAGAGACAGGCTCTCGGGGTAACGCGGAAAGAATCATTTTGACCACGCCTTTGCCCGAGAAATACTCTCACTCCGGCAGGATCATGTCACCACATGACTCTGGCGTCTCCCTTCTCATATGCATTCGCACATCGACTCACGCCGGACGACGCACCGCCAAACTACATTTTTCAGCAACCCTTCCGAGATACAGAGATAGCAACAAATAGACTGAGACACAGACACAAGTGAATACATATCTTCGCGTATATACGACAGATGCACATATATCTGAGCACTAAAAGCACAAACATACATATATGTGTATATATTTATATATTAGATGCTACTGTACAAGGGAACACATACGCGTGAATAACGCGAATAGTTGTATAAACATGCCTCTGTATACTCTGTTGCGATCCGGACGCTCCTCTCACAAAGGTGGACGCATCATTTGCATCTTCTTTACACAGAAGATTCTGCTCCAGCCTCGTTCCTTGTTACGGGCAGGTGGAGTTACGAGCAGCTGTAGTAACATGTCAAGAGAAAGGTCCGCAATATCGATGACATCGCAAGGACCTGGGTTCAAAACACGTCTGCGTATACGTGTGCGAAGGGAGCGACACCCATACAACGCACCATTCTCTCTCTCCGTATATATATATATGTCTTCATTTGTAGAAAGCCCTTCATGCACAGGTATAGATATATATACATGTCGAGGTGGGCAGGATGATAAAGACACACATATATATAAGAATTCTTCAGAAGCGTTGCACCGCTCTGTCGCACGAATTTTTCTTTCTTCTGGGTCCCTTGGAAGAAAAGCAAAAGACATAAAACTGCTTCTGCCTCCCTATCTATCTCATGTATATGTATATATATATATTTATATTTGTAATACGCGCATGCATTTGCACGTATACATATGCGAATAAATGACGTGGACAGGAACCCAAGCGCTTCTGGTCGCTGACTTGCTGCCCGAACCTAGCCTGCATACAACTAGCTGTCCACAACTTGGTACATATATATATATATAGAAAGAAAGAATGGAGGGGAGAAATTCAAAAATGTAGACGCAGTGTGAAGTAAAATTTAAAAGAGCGCCTGAGAGTCTTCAGGGGGCTGCCACGGGATTAGGCCCGAGGTCGCTGCCGCTGCTGTTCCTGCTGCCGCAGCTGCTGCTTCTCTTCCTGCTTTCGCAGAGTCATCAGTGCAGGTCCCCTTCAGCAGCTTCCTTCTCCGCTTGTTTAACAAGTCCAGTGTTTCAGCGTCTGCTGTTGCTGTGGCACCAGCGCTTTTGTTGCTACTGCTGCTGCAAGTGTAGAAGTTTTCCTCCGCCTGCTGCAGCTCCTTCTGCTGCAGTCTGCGTCTACGCAGTAGCCGCTGGCCACTGCTCCTGCTACTGCTCGCGGCAGCAGCAGCAGTCGTTGCGTGCTCTTGAGGCTTCGTTTGGGCTGCGGGAGCTGCTCTGCCGCAGCCGCTATTGCCACAGCTGTCCGCTTCGAGAGCAGCAGCCACACCTTCCTCAGATGCTGAAGCACCGAGGGGACTTTCCGCAATAGCAGCCGCACAACTGTTTGCTTCACCGGTTCCGGAAGTCGCGACAGACGCACAGAAGCCCTCTGCAGCTGCAGGAGCAGCAGCATCCGCAGCAACAGGTATGCAGCCGCACACACTCTCACTGCCGTGGCCGTTCGTTTCTCGCGCTGCTGCACCTCGAAGAAGAAACCGTTCTGCTCTTCCCCTCGGGGACCCACGCCGCCGACTGCTGCTGCTGCCGCCGCTAGAAGGTGGTCGTGGTGGCGCTACTGCCGGTGCGGTATCTGCTGCTGGCTTTAGTGGTGCTCCTGTAGCCGTCTCGTCCCCCTGTAAATCGTAGAAATCCTCAACCCAACCGTCCTTGCTGTCTGCTGCAGTTGCCCAACCTCCTTCGTTATCTGACGAAAGGGCAAAAGAAGAATCAGTATTCCGTCCTGCCTCCTCGTCGTCTTCTATTTCCTCTTCCTCCGCCTCAGCCTTTCTCTTGTCTTTCTGCCCGCCCCTCCTTTCCACCACCTCTGCATCTTCTGCTGTCGCGGTTTCGACTGGCCCGGCTCCTGTCGCTCCGCTGCCCGCCACTGCCGCTGTGCGCCCTGCAAATGGTGTTGCTGCTGCTGCTCTGGCATTCGCAGTAGCCTGCAGCGCATCTGCCGTTTCTGCGCCAGATCGTGCTGAGGCAGTACCAGCAGGGGAAGCAGCAGCCTGAGAGTAGACGTTTGAACACGCGGAAACGGCGTTGAGAGACGCGTCTACTGCTGCTTTCTCCTCGACCCGAAGCCTGCGTCCTCGCCGTGAAGAAACACTCCCTTCGTCTGCTGCTGCTGTTACTGCAACAGGGCTGCTGCCGCTGTCTGCGGCAGCACACCTGCGTCCCGCCGCTCCTCCGCGACTGCTCTGTTGCTGCGGAGCGTTGACACCCGACAAAAACGCCGGTGAACACTTGTCAGCTACTGTCGCCTCACAGGAAGGGCCGGTGTTGCTGCTGCTGCCACTTTTTTCCTGAATTCCTCCTTCTCCTGGCAACAATCCTTTATTATCGGCAGCAGCACTGCTGCGAGTCGCATAACCTTTCCTTTCGCTGCTACCCTGCCTGGCCTTATGCGCAGCAGCTCCTTCTTCACTTTTGCTGCTGCTGCTCTCCCATTTCCCCTCCTGCTGCTGCTCCTCCTCCTCGTCCAGTTGCTGCTGCTGCTGTTCCTCTCCTTGCGGTTTTTGCTCTTGTTCTGCCTCTTCCGTCCCTGCGTCTTCGAAGTGTTCACGCAGCCGCTGCTGCCGCTGTTGTTGCGTCTCCTTCTCCGTCGAATCCTCCCCCTCCTGTTCCTCTTCTGCTTCTTCTTCCTCTTCTCCTCGATCTTGCTCCCGCGGCTGCTCTTCTGGCTGCTGCTGATGCTTCACGGTGCCTGGTCTCTCCACCTTGCGTCGACTGCTGCTGCTGCTGCTTACGCGTCCGCCCTCCGGCGTCGCACTCAAGCGACGCCAGGGGCTCTTCTTTTCGACTCCTGTCGCTGGGGAACGCAACTTCCTCGCTCCAGCGGCCTCAGTCGACTTCTGACATTCTTTATAAAACGCTTGCACGTGCTGATCTGCTCGCTTCTCATCCAGCCAAGCTGTACTCGAGCTTGAAGAAAAGGACGACGTGCAAGCAGCACGCTTGGCTCGGGCTCCGCGCGTTTCTACTGTGTTGCTGTCGCTGCTGCTGATGTTGTTATTCGCAGTGCTGTTGCTATTACCGGTGCTGTTGCAGCAGCCGTTTCTGCCACTGCTGCTATTGGTAGTCCTGCTGGTGGCAGTAGTGCTACTGCTGCTGTTACTCTCACTGCTGCTGCTGCTACCGTCGGTGGTGCTGCTGCTGCTGTTCGCGGCTCTGCCGCTGGGGGGCGAGTGTGTTCTTCGAAGCCGCTCCGCATGCACGTCCTTCTTCAGCGTTGCTGCAAAAGCTTCTTCCTTATCCAGAGACGCGATGCTACCTGTTGCGTCTGCTGGGGTTTGTTGAGCTGTTGCAGCCGCTGCCCCTGCAGTGCCTAGCGGCCCGGCTGTATCGGCTGGATCGACTCCTGGGACTGCAATTCCTGACCCGCCTGCTGCCGCTGCTGCTGCGAGCAAGGCGGTGGCTGCAGCCCCCCCTCCTGCTGCTGCTGCGTGGCCGTTGCAGCTGCTGCCTTTCCGCGCACCGTTCTTCTGAGCGGAAAACGAAAGACACAAAGACGCGTCTGAAGTCGCGGTGCAGGAAAGAGCCGTAGGAGAAGACGCTGGAGAAGAAAGAGAAGGAGAAGGCTCCCGATCCTCAGGTGCATGCGTCTCTGCGTCTTGCAAGTTCGGGGCGGCAGCAGCAATACCTGACCTTAGAGCAGCAGCAGCCTCTCCTGCCGTTGCTCCTGGATCTGACCCAGGCGACCCACTTCGCCGCGTCCGCCTTCGCTTCTGTCGGCCACCGCTGCTGCTGCCGCTGCTGCTTCTGCTGCCTCCGTTGCTGCTGCTGCTGCTGCACGTACCAGTGCTGCCACTGCTGCTGCTACACGTACTAGAGGGAGTTGCCGTATCTTCCTTGAGAAGTTCTTTGCCGCCAGTGGCTCTAGACCGCCTGCGATTTATATCTTTTTCCTGCTGCTCCGTCTCGGCAGCAGCACGTGAGCGGCAGCTCTTCGGTCTGCGAAGCCCTGCTTCCTCTGGCACTCGCTGCTGCTGCTCCACCTGCGCCTCGCCTTCGCCTGGACACGCATTCCAAGAGCTGTCGGTCTTCTCTGCGCACGCCGGTGCTTCCTTCTTCTTTTCTCTCTCTTCTCCTCCCTCTTCAGCTGCCTTCGCCGACGCTCCTTCGTGGCCAACTGTTGCTGCTGCTGCGCTTCCTCCTCCTCCTGCACCGCCGACGTCTGCGCCTGCTCCCACCGCTGTTCCTGCTGCGGCTGGTTCAACAGCTGTAGCGCCACTGCAGGACGGCGCCTCCTCCTCAGTAGCAGCTGCGTCTCCCAAGCCGCCTACTCTTCCTCCTGCAGCTGCTGCAACACCAGCGGCGCGCCCGTCTGCTTCGGCCGACGGCGTTCGCCTCTCTGGCTCGCGGTGAGGCTGCTGCTTCTCTGTTTCAGGGGCTCGGCTGCTGTTCCGTTCGCCTGTTTCACTGTCTTCCATTTTTACCTCCTCCTCCTTCTCCTCTTTAACAGCTGCTGCTCTTTCCTCCGCTGCTGCTACGGCTGCTGTCCCGTCCTCGGTAGCTGCTGTCGCCGCTGCCTGCGCTCCCAGTGGAGAAGACTCCGCCAGCGTGCAAGAAGCAGCAGCAGCACGGGCGGCAGCCGCAGGAGCAGCAGCAGCAACGGCAAGGGGTTTCCTTTCGGGTATTCCGTCCCCTCTGAAGACGTGTACTCTTCCTGCTGCAGGCAGAAGGCTGCTGTTGCTGTTCCCTGACTCCGACTCCTGTCGAAGAGCAGCTGACGAAGAAGCGCCTAGTGCTGTCACTGCTACAACCGCTTTCTCTGCTTCGCCATGGACCGCGCAATCTCGCAGGCTACCCACCTGTGCGGCGGCTACCTTGCACTGCTCTCTACTTTGGGCTGCCGCAACAGCAGCAGATGGCTCCGAAGCCGCAGACAGCGGTGTATCAGCAGCAGCACCAGCTGCACGTAGACCTGCTGAGTCACCGTGCTGCAGCACCGGAACTTTGTCAAAACAGCTGCTGACTCGAGCTGCCGCAGGACTTGAGGGAAAATCTGCTGCTGTTGCAGTGCACGTCTCGCTTCCTTCGGATTTCTTGCCTTTCCGTCCACCTTGCTGCCTTTCGGTCTCTGCCTGCTTCTCCTTGCGGCCGTCCCTGTATCCGCCAACAACTTCCTCCTTCTGCTGCTGCTGCGGGGACTCTTCTTCTTCTTCCTGCCCGTCGTCGTCGCGGCCCAGTTCCTGCGCCCCCTCCTCCTCTTCCTCCTCCTCCTCAGGTTCTTGCCCCGCTCTGACCTGCTGCTGCAGCTGCTTGTCACGCTGCTGGTGTTGCTGCTGCTCCTGCTGCAAACCGGCTTGCTGCTGCTGTGGCTGCATGTGCTGCTGAAGGGACGCTGGGCACTGCGACTGTTGCGCCGGGTACGGCTGCTGCTGCTGTATCAGGGACAGGAACAGGGGCTGCTGGGGGCTGCCTTCCAGCGTATTGGTGCTGCTGCTGCATCCGTTTGGTGTGTACAGACACCCGGACGTACCCGGCTTGAGACAGCCCTGCTGCCAGCGGTCCTGCGACGATAGCCCATCCCCAGCAGCACCGGACGCGTTACCGAAAACGAAGTCCCCAGCAGCCGCGTTCGAAGAGCCGCCGCTAGAAGAAAAGCCAGCAGCAAACTCCTCTCCTCGGCCCGCTGCCCCGAGGGCCTGCACGCGCCAGCACGTTCCCCGCACACAACCGCGCGCACCTCGGTAGGAAACCAACAAAAACGCGTCTCCCACACATATTTCCTTCTCAGTATGTATGTGTCAGTATACTACTTCCACGTGTATTCACTTCAACATACATACACATACATACATACATGTATACTTTGCAGCTCCCTCAAATACACAGACATATGTATGTAGTATTCTGAGGCACAGGGAAACAGACACGTATCTATATTCTGGGGCAGCAGGCGAGTCGGCGTTGTCAATCGAATTTTGCGACGGGTTTATTAGCCACGAGCGACTTGCCCCACACGTCCGTAGGAAGCTCAGCAGGCTTCCTTCGTACGCTGAGCGATTGCCCCCTTACCACTTGAACATGGACGCAGAGGTGTCTGTACACCGACGAGAAAAGGAGCAGCACACCTGCGTTCCCGTTTTCCTTCCCTCGCAATTCTGTGAGAATACTGTTTTCCATTCTATCTCTCTATCTTCACACATATGCACCCACATATGTACATATATATAACTTTACATACATATACAGATGGACGGATAGATGCATGCACCCAGATATAGATGTGGAGCTGTTCTCCTTCGCTTTGCTCTCTCTGAATACAAGTCAATAGGGAGAGACAGAACGACAGAGAGAAAGACAGAATGCCGTCTCCCCTCTCTCTGTCTTTCTCGCCCCACATATACATATATGAAGTCAGGTGGTCCCCTATGTAGATATATACACGTGTACATCGACGTGGCTTCCTTGGTCTCCCTCTATCTGTCTCTCTGCATGCGTATGTATATATGTAGACAAACGGCGGTTCTCGCTCTCCGTCTCTCTCCCTTTAGACACGTGTTTAATGATGATTGCCGAGGTTCATCTCCCTCTCTCTCTTTCTATATGTACGCGCATATATACATATACTTACATATATATATATAGATATATAGATATACACGTAGCCACATAGAGATGGACAACACGCCTTTCCCTCTATATGTATATGTACATGCATATACGTGTCTGTGTGGGTGGAATGCGTTTCTCGCTCTCTGACAGCCACGTGCGTGCGCATGCGCAGGTTCAACTTCCCTGACAATTTGCCCGCATGCTCTTACCATTGAAGGGTTTGTATAGAAGAAGTTCGTGCCCCCTGTCGCAGGTGAAGAAGAGGAAGAAGTGGGCGGTGCCCCTGCAGCTGCTCCGAGACCCGCTGCAGCGGACGGCGGAGTCAGAGCAGCCCTAACAGCTCCGTGCTGCTCCGCCGGCTGCAGCGCAAAGTGCTGCTGCTGCTGCGGATGGTGGTGCGGATGCTGCTGCTGGTGCTGCTGCTGCTGTGGAGGAGGCTGTGGCTTGAGAAGCAGCTGTCCAGGCCGCTGCAGCGGAGGAAAGAAGTGCTCCTGCTCGAGCGGGAAGGGAGAGAACCCGGGCGGCAGCAGGCCGGCGCTAGCAGCAGTCTCAGAGCATGGGTGGGCAAGGGCAGCAGCAGGGTGGGGCTCGGAGCCGGCAGCAGGGGGCGAAAGTTGAACGTGGAGAGAGGTGCAAGAAGTAGAAGAAGATGAAGGCGGAGAAGGAGAAGCAGCAGGAGCGGCAGCTGCGGGCGTGTGAGCCAGTGCTGCAGGACCGCCGTTCGACAAGAAAGGATCTAGAGAATCTAAGCATGCGCTGGCTGTCGTCGTAGTTGCTGCTTCTTGTTGATCCACGGCAGCAGCAAGCGCCAGAGAGGGGGGGCCAGAAGCCGCCGCAGGGCAGCAGCTCCCGGGGTCGTACCACGCCTTTCGGACGCTTCTGCTGCGGTTGGTGCAGCTCCTGCTACTGCGTTGGGCGAAGCTGCTCCTCCGCCGCTTCTGGCTCTGCGTGCTGCTGCTGCTTCTGCTGGACGACGGTGTCTCGCTCTCTTCACTCGAGACAGAGACGGCCTGAGTGCGCGTCTCCTCCTCCTGCGGCTCGCCTCCCATGTCACCTCTCACCGTCCTTTCACTGCTCGCTTCGATTTCCTCCTGCTGCTGGTGTTCCTCGTCTCTTCGGCCAGCGGCTGCAAGGCCACAGGAAGGGAACCCGCCGTTCCTGGCTCTCCGCACCACGACTCCTGCATCAAGCGAAAGCCCTGCAGCAGCAGCAGCATCAGAAGCGGAGAAACCAGAGAGCGCGTTGCTGGGACGCACGCCTCCGCCGTGTTCTCCTAGACCTGCAAAGGATTGCTGAGGCTCCCCATACACGCCGGGGTGTTGCTGTTGCGCGTGCTGCTGCTGCAGGTGCTGCTGCTGCTGCAAATGCTGCTGTTGTACGTGCAGGTGTTGGTGCAGCGCGTGCTGATGGTGTTGCGCAGGCTGTTGGTGCGGACGAAAGACCTGGGGCTGGTGTTGCTGCTGGCTGGGGGGCGCAGCAGCAAATTTCGTGAGAAATGGCGGAGGACCCGTTGACAAGGGTAACAGTCCGTGCGACGCAGCTGTAGATGCAGCAGCAGCAGCAGCAGAGAAACTCACTCCCCCCGCTGGTTCTTCTTCCTCCTCTTCGTCGTCCTCTTCTGCGGCTGCTGCAGCTGCTACCTTCCGCGCCGCAGCTTCGGCAGCAGCCTGCTGCTGCTGCGCCGCCAGCGCCGCCTGGTGGGCCTTCGCGTGCAAACAGAAAAGACGCACGCGGTTCAGGGTATAGAGCAGACAAAGGCAGTCTGTCTCGGCGCATCTGAAAATGTACGAGATCTGCTTGGATGATGAGGAGGGGGAGGATGAAGGGGAAAGAGAAGAAAAGGGAGAAGCAGTCGAAGAAGAAGGACTCGACGAAGACGCAGCATCTGCAGCAGAAGCAGCGGCTGCACCGTTCTTGGGGACCGAAGGGCCCGCAGCAGCAGCATCTCCCCTGCCGCAGCAGCTCCCTGCAGCAGCGGTCCCTCCATCGGAGAACTTGTTCGACTCAGAAGCCGGTGCAGCAGCCGACGCAGAGCCATCTGCTGCTGCTGCGCTGCAGCTGCTGCCGCCTGAGGGTCCTCCTGCAGAACTACCTTCCCTGATTTCGTCTGGCGTCGCAAGAAACAGGCAGAAGGCGTTCATATCCGAGGAAGCGGCAGCAGCAGACACCCCCCCAGCACACGATGCCGCCGTTCCTTCGTTCCCAGCTCCTTCTCCTCCCACATCTTCGGCTGCAGCTTCTCCTCCTCCCACTCCTGCTCCTCTCCCTGCTCCTCCTCCTCCTCCTCGACGGGATGGTGCTGCTCCTGCTGCTGCTGCTCCTGCCGCGACTCGCGACGCTGCGGCTGCTGGGACGGCGCTCGGTCCTGCAGAAGGATGAGAAAGCACGTGAGGGTGGAAGCCGGAAGAAGAAGGGGCAGCAGTGGCAGCAGCAGTTGCCTCTGCGTGTGAATCTAGAGAAGAGGAATAGCCGCTGCCGCTGCTCACTGCTGCTGCAGCAGGCGGCGCGGGGGTCCCCGGCGGAAAGAGCGGCGGAGACAGCGGTTTCTGCTGCGCTGCCACAAGGAAGGACGTAAAAAGAGAGGACCCGCCCGCACTTGAAGAAGAAGACGGAGGGGAAGAAGACGAAGAAGCCGAGGCAGTTATGGAGAAGCAGTTGTTCTTCGCGTCGAAGCGGAGCATGTCCTTCGCATGCTTCAGCTGCAGCGTCAAGCCGCAGAAAATATCCACCGCGTGCAGACTCATCAACGACTCAGCTGCCTGCTGCAGCCCTTCCGGGTCCAAATGCCAGGCTGCGCGCATGCAGTATACACACACACTCTCACAAAACACATGCCCAGGTTCTCCTCGCATGCCCTTCCTTCTTCTCCCTTGCCCATTTCCTCCTCCTTTTTGTGTCTCCTCCTGCTCCTTCGTCCTCCTCGCCCTACCGATACGTACATATGTGTGGGGCTAGAAAACTTGCGGGCACTCGATTTGCCGTACGTGGGAGTGGACCGACTCAGAAGAAGTGCGTCTCTTCTTCATGCCAGCAGGGCAACTCATCAGATCTCTCCCACCCTCTCCATCACCCCTCCAGAACCGCGCATACCCTCCCTTCTTTGTATATACGTATTCACATATAAAGACGGCTACACACATACATGCAGGTATCTGCCCGAATACACATATATGAGCTACTACACATATCGGCAAGCGACATGTACGTACATGTATGTGTATGCAGTTAAGGAGATACAAGTAGACTTCCATACAGGTGGGCAGACTCCTTTATACGTATTTACGACGTATAACACATATATACACGTGCACGTGTCTACGTACGTAGACAAAGCGGACCTTCTATCTGTGTACGCACGCGTATAGCTCTCCCTATACATATACATATGTATATATGTATGTACAAGAGACGTTGTCCAGAAGGATTTACGTATGTCTGCACCTACCCGTACACACATATATATGGACTGGTAGATAATACATAGAAGCAGCATACACATATATACGTATATGCAGGTACACGTCTATAGAGAGAGAGAACCCCCACAGCTGTAGACATACATATATGAATGTGGGCACGTACGCAGACAGTGTGTGTCAGTGTGAAAGAAGAGAGTCACTGCGTGGAAGAGAAGAGGACGACGAAGTTGTACCTGTCGCCAAGTCTCTGCGAAGGGCAACCAAGTAGTCGTCAACGTGTTGGGACCGGCCGAATGTCTTCTGTCGTTCTTTGCAGGCGGCTTCGAAGCACTGGAAGATGGTGTGGGGACTTGCTTCCTGAGGAGCTCGCCTGCAGGCGGCCAAATTTCAAGCAGCCGGCAGGCCCCGCACACACAGCCGTTTGAACCTGCTCTGACCCCGTGGCAGCTGCACATGTATATATATTGATGCTCACTTGTGTATGTGTCATCCACATGCAGGCCAAGAAGAAAAGGGAGGCCGAGAGACACAGAGAGAGACAGCGGGGGCGACAGCAACTGCAAGAAATGGGGCGGGCACGCATGCAGAGACGACCGCAGACGCTGACGGAGATCCAGAGGAGTTCATCAGATACCCATGAGCATGCACGTGTATGTAGCATGAATATGAATAGATTTGTGTGTGATGCGTGTATGTGTCTCGACGAAGACACTTGTGTAGGGCGGACACAATTTCTGGGCTGCGCGTGTCTGGAAGGGGAGGCGGACGACTCGAAGGAGACGTCCGTATATACGTGCGCGCATGAACAGCAGAGAAGGGAAACGTGTGCGTGGGCGGGTGTACGACCATCTCTCCCCACAACTTTGCTGTGGAGATCCTTGCGACGCGTAATTACTTATATACACACACAGGCAGAGAAAAGATTGGGGATTCAGAGGTCGTTGCAGGACTCTCCAGCTCTCCTGGTCGCTCTGACAGAACTTCCTACTGTGTCTCCTCAAAATTTCTATATATGCATACAGAGAGACAACGGGAGAGACATGCATATATATATATATATACGTCCACACAGACACACAACATACGTACATACGTGCGCATAAATAGGTACACATCTACATATAGACGTATATACATACATATATGTATATATGTGTATATATATACATACATATCCACACAGACACACAACATACACACCTACGTGCATGTATAGATAGGTACATATCTACATATAGACGTATATACATACATATATATATATATATATATATCTCCACAAAGACACACACCATACATACATACGTGCATGCATAGATAGGGACATACCTACATACATACGTATATACACACATATACATACGTATATACATAACATACAAATACACACACATAGACGCACACATACATACATACATACGTACATACATATGTATACATATATACATGCATACATGCATACATATGTATACATACATGCGTACATACATACATACACACATACACGCATATATACAACGACACACACATGCATACACACACATATACATACAAACAGACGTACGTACATTCGTAGATACATGCGTACATACATACGTACGTATATACTTCTACACATATATGCATAAATACATATATACGTACGAGCAGACGTACCCATATACATACACAGATATATATGTAGGTCTCTACAGCGGCGAGGCACCACCTCTGTGTGGACATGTGTTCCCCTCTGCCTACGTGGCAGATGTGTTGAATGCCTGCGTTTTCATACGTACACACAACGCATGTATGGAAGGGAGACAATATATTGGGCCAGAGAGAAGTTCACTCCAAGTGAGAGACGTTGGGGAGAAGTGTACCTCCAGCTGTAGGTCTTTCCTTTTCCTACGAGGAAGGCGCCTCCTACGACGGTGGGTTCTCTTGCCCATCGCACGTTGACGTTGACGCTGCCTGCTGCGATTCTCGCGTTGAAAACGAGGGCAAAGGCGAAGCACCAGCTTATGTCTCTGCTGTCGAGCCACTGCTGGATTAACGGCTGCGCCTTCAACTGAAGCCGCATTGCCCAACGTGGGGGGAGAACAAGGAAAGGCAGCAGCAGCAGCAGAAAAAGAACGCGCGTACATGCTCGACGAACACAGCCAGAAACGCCCAACCCACGCTTTCGCTCCAGCAGTCAACCCTCGCCGTAGCAGAAACGCGCGCAAGACGGGCAACAGCAGGAGACGCGCACACGGGCAGCAGCAGGAGACGCACAAGGAGCAGCAGTCGCGCAAGCAGCACCACCACCTAGACGGAAGCGCAGAGTCTCCCAGCAGCAGGTGTTGTTCAAACACACACGTACGTACATATAAACAGACCGATACTTAGACAGGCATATACATATATATATACATGTGTGGATGCAGTGCGTACCGTAATATGAGAATATCTATCTATCGACGTATCGGCGACGCGTCAAGTTACATACGTGCACACACGTGTGCTGCAGACAGATGAAGTGAGAGGGATACACATATATATATATATATAAATGTATCTATATATGTACACAAAATAGCGTCTGTGATCCCCGTCCGCACACGCGTACAGCAGTAGCAGTATAGCGGCGCGGATCCCCTGAAACAAAATCCAGCGTTTCCACGCATCAGCGTCAGCAGCTTGCAGCGCAGCAGCAACGGAAGCGGCAACGACAGCAGCGGCGACTCGCACATCGGCAGCAGGAGCAGCAGCAGCAGCAGAAGCAGCAGCCCCCGTGCAGGTGGCGTAGCAGCAACGTCGTGACGCATTGCGTGCGGTGCGACGCAGAAGGAGGCCGAAAGGGAGACGCGCGTGGTGGGTCTCTGAGTTGCTGCGTCGCCTCCTCGGCTGCAACCCGCTCAACTGCTGCGGCTTCTGCCACGCTGTTAGGACAACTGAGACACTACTGCTGCTGCTGGATTGCTGCCCGAGCGCGTTTTGCTCATCGCTTTCTGCTCTCTGATGCAGACGCAACCACCAATGAAGACCTGCCTGTCTTCGAAGACCGTCGTTGCCTATTCTGGAAGCGAAGATCTACTTTCATTCCATAATGGGAGGCGGTTTTCTGTCAACAGCGAACCCGCAGGTTGCGCCGGGTTCACACGCGTATGCAGGCAGCAGTTGCCTACGTGCCTTCCTTTCGACGAAACTACCACCATGTCATATATACGTATAAATATGTGTATACACCCACATGTATGTGTGTATATATATATATACGTATATTTATATGTACGTATATGTCTCTGTGCACAAGGACACAGACGCACATGGAATATATACGTATATATGTATATATATATGTTCGTGTGTAAACGACCCCAACACTGATTGCAGATCTACTTCTATACAAATACATGTACAGAAGAACAACCCACCTTTTAACTGCTGCACTTCTATATATTATGTGTGTGCAAGTATTATCTTCCTGTACGCATTTACACACATATGTGGACATATGTATATATATATATATAGGGAACTACACAAATATATACGTATATATACTTGCATGCCTGCATCCGTGCCTGCAGCAGACCGTACGAGTAGATAGGGATCTATACGTGGACGCACACACCCATATACCAAGGCGCAGGTACGTATTGTAGATCCCTATCCATACACCCGCCTTCAGGAAAATATATATATATATATGTACGTTTGGGGAGGTGGTTCTCCAGCTGGGCTCTCGAATACGTAGATTTCTGCATGCGCTTTTTGATCGTTTAAAGTGATGGCGCAACACAGAGACAGCGGCAATTCCCACCCGACACGCCGAAGGAAAGATAGGAGCGCACGGAGACGAGACAGGAGAAATAGAGAGAAAGAGAGAAAACCGAAGGGGAGTGAACTTGAAGAGAAACAGACGCACCTGAGCAAGCCGTGCACACGCCGCTTCAAGCTCGGGAGGAGGTGGAACGGCGAGACGGGCAGAGAAGACTGCGTAAGGCCCACGTAGATTTCCGCTGCTGTTGAGAGTATTGCTGCAGGGAGAGGTTCTGCAGACAGCGGCAGCAGTGGCAGCAGTAAGTGGAGCAGAGGAAGGAGGAGAAGAAGGAAGAGGAGAACAAGAAGCAGCAGCAGCAAGGCCCGCAGCCGCCGCAGAAGCACAATCCTCTGCGTCTGCTGCTGTTGTGTCTGACTGTCGTCCGTAAAAGCTGGCAACGGCAGCCGCAGCGCCTGTGGGAGGGGGGGCCTGCAGGGCCGCAACGCATCCCGCTTCAGCTAGACTCGCCGCAGCAGCAGCAGCAGCAGCGGCGGCAGTTTCTCGCCTCGTACGCCTGCTGCTGCCAACGTGGGCTGCTGCTGCAGCAGGAGGCGGGGGAGTAGGCAGAGGCGTGCCTCCTGCCGCCGACTGCGTAGAGGAGCGTCTACTGGTGCTGTCCGCCGCGGTCATGGACGACCTCCTGCTGCAGCTGGTGTGCAAGGAAGAAGCTTCCGAAGGAACTGCTGTTGCAGTGGATAACAGCAACGGGTCAACGCCCTGAGGCATGCGCTGCTGTCCGCGGTGCTGCGCCGGCTTCGGTGTCGTGGGGAGAGTGTGTCTAGGGGGAAACAGCAGCGACAAGTGGGCCGCACTGCTGCTGCAGCCGGGCTGCTGAGAGAAGTCAAAGTAGCCTCCGCCCGCCGGCACGGCTGCTGACGAAGCCGGAGAAGCAGCAGCAGAAGTAGGAAGACGAGAGGGCTGCTGCTGCTGCGGGCCGAAGAAGTAGGGCGCAGGCTGTTGCTGCTGCTGCTGCAGCAAGCCGTGCATCAGGGGAGGCCGCTGCGGCTGCACCAGGAGGCTCGGATGTGTGGGCTGCTGCTCCTGCAACAGCAGAACCCTGTAGGGCGACTGCTGTTGATGTTGGTGCGACAAAGACACGCCCACCTGCGGCTGCTGCTGCTGCGAAGGGGAGGAAGTGGAACCGGAGGGAGGATGGATCAGCGCATGCGCGGACGCCTGGTGCTGATGCATGCCACCCCCCCCTACGTGTTCCTGCAGAAAGTGCCTCTGTGTAGGAAAGAGGACTGCAGACGGAGACGGCGAAGAGACGGAGAAACTGCCGTGCAGGGATGGAATATGCTGCTGCTGTTGCTGTGCCTGGGGAAACTGCTGCTGCTGCATTTGCTGATCCTGTCGGGAAGAACCTGTCTGGGGAGGCGGATAGAGCAAATCTCTCAGTTCCGTCACGTCTGGTTCGACACCTCGCTGCTGCTGCTGCAGGAGCTGCAGAGGAGGCTGCGGCGTCGAGAGATGCTGTCGTTGTTGAGGAAGACCACTTCCTGGCTGCTGCGGCTGCGACTGCCCAGGTAGCGCCTGTCGCGGCGCAGCCAAACCTGGGTGACGCTGCGGCTGCTGCTGAGTAGCAGCAGGAGGGGACGACGCAGTAGGAGCAGCGGCAGCTGCTCCAGCAGCAGCCAGATGGCTCCGCGCTTCTACCTTGGGAGAGGAGGTGGAAGCACACGCTGCTGCTGCTGTTCGTGGCTGCTGGTAGAAGTTCTCGTTGCCGGGAAAAGCCCCGCCCCCACCACTTCCACGTAGAAAGTCGTCGTGCTGCTGCTGCAGCTGGTGTGACTGCTGCTGCTGCGACGGGTGAGGGTGCTGTTGTTGCTGCTGCTGCAAAGGGAGGTGCTGCTGCTGATGCTGCGATGGGTGAAGAGTCTGCGGCTCATGGGACTGCTGCTGCTGCTGGTGTGAATGGTGCTGGTTTGGGTGCTGCTGCAGCAGTGTGCCGCTGCCAAAAACTGTTTCTGGCATCCAGGCCGTGTTGTCGGCAGCGTAGGGGTACACACCCAGCCGCGAGCTTCCCCCGGGCAGCCCGGCGGGGGGGAGCCGGAGATGCTGCTGCAGTGGTAAGGTATGCTGCTGCTGTGGGTGCTGCTGCGGGTACGAGTGGAGCATCGGATGCTGCTGCTGTGGCCCCTGCTGCTGCAGCGTCTTGTGGGGCAGCTGCGTCGGCGGCTGGGCGTGTTGTTGCGGCTGCTGTGACGACATCTGGGGGTCTTGCAGCGCCGTTTGCTGCTGGCGGTGAAGGACGTGCTGCTGCTGCTGCTGCGGGAGGCTCTGCTGTTGCTGCGCAAATCCCGAGGCGAAAGCAGTGCCTACGTTGAAGTAGTGGGGCTGCAGCAACTGCGGTACCTGCTGCTGCTGCTGCTCCGTTGCCTTGGAGCCCAGCGTATGGTATGGGGCCGAGGACGGACACTTGAGTAGGTTGGAGGCGACTGTTGAGGCGTGGGGCTGCTGCTGCATCTCGATGCCGTTGCTGCTGCTGTTGATGTACTGCCGATCCAGGCTGGACACCTCGTGTCCCGGCCGCTGCTGCTCATGCTGCTGGTGCTGCATCTGCCGGTGTTGGTGCTGCTGCTGCGGACGCTGCTGCTGGAGAAACTGCTGCTGTTGGCCGTGCGCACTGGCCTGCATATGTTGCAATGGCATTTGCTGCTGCTGGTGTTGCGAGTGCCGCTGCTGCTGCAGTCCTTGCGATCCCGTTGCAGCAGCAACTTGCTGCTGAAAAACATCTTCCTCCTTCTGATGCTGCTGTATGCCTCTAGACTTCTGCTGCTCAGGTCCCAGCTGCTGCTGCAGGGAAGCATCGCCGTTGTGCGGAGGAGACGAGTCCACGAAGGAGTTCTGCTGCTGCCGTGCACTCTCCGGCTGCTGCAGCTGCTGTTCCTGCTGCAGCAGCTGCTGCGGCTGCGCCCTTTGTCCCTGCAGGGGCACCTGGTGCTGCTGCTGCTGTTGCATGGTCTGCTGGCACAGACGCTGCGCGGCCTGCTGCTGCTGCGGAGGACGAGGCTGTCGCTGCTGCTGCTGCTGGTCTTCATTGTCGGGTCCAAATTTTCTCTGAACCTGCTGCTGCTGCTGTTCCTGCTGCGAGTGCTCCCCGTTCCAGCGTGGGAGCTCCTCCTGCTGCCTCAGTTCTTGTCCTTCGCGATGCAGGAGATGCAACAGCTGCTGCTGCTGCTCTCGAGAGGACTTCACCCAGTCCTGTTGCTGCTCCTGCTGCTGCTGCTGCGACTTTGCACTCCACCACGCAGCAGCAGGCTCCTCTCCGTCGGCGCTGCCCAGTGCGTGTCTCGGTCTCGTTGGTGTGGCGTGCAGCTGCTGCTGCTGCTGCATGTGCTGTTGCAGCTGCTGGTGCTGGGGGTGGGCATGACGCTGCACGTGCGCCTGCTGCTGCGTGTGCCGCGCATGTTGCTGCTGCTGCTGCTCTTGGGCGTGCTGCTGCAAAATCGACGGCTGCTGCTGCAACAGCGACTTCTGCTGGTGTCCCGGGTGCACTATCACGTGTGTGCCCCCCACCTGCTGCAGCGCCTCGCTGGGCTGCTGTTGTTGCCGCTGCTGCTGCAGCTGCGGCAGCGGTTGCTGCAGTGGCTGTAATGGTGCAAAGTCAAGCCGACGAGGAGGAGCAGACGAACCCTGCTGCTGTTGCAGCTCCTCCTCCTCCTGCGGATGCGGCTGCTGCTGCCCGTAGGACGACTGTCGCACATACGATGACTGCTGCTGCGACACTTGTTGCTGTTGCCGTTTTACTGCTAGAGTTGTTTGCAGCTGCTGCTGTTGCTGTTGCAGCGGCTGCTTCCCCCAGGGGAAACATGACGACTGTGCGTTCTCTCTTCTAGACGGGAGACTGAGAGATCCGTCGGAGAAGGAATGCTGGTGCTGTGGGTGTCTGTACTGCTCTTCTGTTTCCTGTGGCTGTTGCCAATACGTCTCGTTCGTGCGTTGCTGTTGCGGCGGCAGGCCACGTGGCTGCTGCTGGAGAGACGGAGGGGTCGCAAGAGGAGGACCTCCAGCGTGTTGCTGCTGCTGTTGCTGCTGCTTCCCCACATGGGAGTGCTGCTGCTGCGACGGAGGCTGCTGCACCAGGTGTGGGGTTTGCTGCTGTCGGTCTTGCTGGAAGTACCTCGAGGACGCAGTCTCAGCAGCAAATGAGAGCTGCTGATGCAGACGCTGCTGCTGCTGGCGCTGCTGCTGCTGCTCGTGCTGCTGCTGCTGTTGCTGCGTAGTAGGAGGAGGAGTAGAGGGAGAGAAGAGCAGACACTGCTGCTGCGAGTACTGCGTGCTGCTGCAAGAGCCCGAAAGAGGAGACTGCTTGTGGTATTGCAGCGGCTGCGGCTGCGGCTGCTGCTGCAGAAGCTGAAGCTGCGCCGCACCTGCTTTCTCACTACTAGCAGCAGTCGTATGCGCTGCCGCTACTGCGCCAAGTCCTACGCTTCCGCTTCCGCCGCCCTCTCCTCGCGACGCGGCGCTTCCACTTCCTTCGTTTGCAGCTGCTGCCTCCCCAGTTCCTCCTGCTCCCCCTCGGCCTCCGCCTGCCTGGCCCTCACGAAGCGGTCCTACGCACATTCCCCCGCCTCCTCCTCCTCCTGTTGCTGCCGCTGCTGCTGAATTGGCACCAGCAGCAGTCATCACTGCTGCAGCTCCGCACGGCGGGCGCTGTGGCTCTGCTGTGGGAGTGCCTCTGACGGCAGAAGAGAGCAGCTCTTCTCCCCCTCGCTCCCGGTCCCATGTTGCTGGCGCTGTCGCCTTTCCTGCTGCTGCTGCTGGTGTCTCCGCTGCGGCAGGTGGCCGCGCAGAGAAAGATGTGACAGCCGCATCCGCCAGAGAACTGCTGCTGTTGCTGCAACACACAGATGCCATGGTCGCAGGCCCTGCCGCGTGTGCTACTGGCGCATCGCCAGCGCAAGTCGCAGCAGCTGCTGGGGCAGTCGCAACAGTAGCACCTGCAGCAGCAACGGGTGCTCCTGCTGTTGTTGCTGCAGGCGAAGAAGATGAAAGAGGGGCAGCTGCAGCCGGTGCCACAAATGCAGCAGCAGCAGCAGCAGCGGAAGGAGAAGGTGGGACACTCTCAGGACGACGCAGGTGCGGCTGCAGCGCTGTTTCCGCTGCCGCCTCCATCGCTTCGCTCATAGCCTCTTCTCACTTCGAACGAGCAAAATACTGCAGCGACCAGGAGAACGGCGGACGAGAAGACTTCGCCAGAGCAGCGGCACTGGCGCCTTTCCTGTCGGCGCAGTTACCCACCAGGCGACGTGCTGCGATGGCTTTTTCAGTACCCCTCTTCCACCAAAAAGGAGAGAGAGAAGAGCGGCAGCAGCACTCAACCGCGCAATTTTGCAGCAGAAACAGCAGCAGCAGCAGCAGCTCAGGCGGTGGCGGAGCGTAGCAGCCCAAACGCACACATCGCTGCAGACACCGCAGCACTGGGCCGTCCCGACTGCCGCAGCGCAGTGCGAAACGTCAACAGGCAGGGGTGGGCCCAGCCGCAGCAGCGCTGCGCGCTTCCCTTCTCGTCTCCTCCTCGTCGACCGAGCTGCGCCGTGACGAATAAGAGGAAAAGACGCAAAGACACAGAGACGCGCGCCGGACGAGAGAACACCTGCCGCAGCAGGGGACCCCCACAGCACCTGCAGCACGACAGGAGCACCGCAGTAGCAGCGGCAGCGGTCACAGCGCCAAAACCCACGGGTTAACGAAGACCGAGGGAGGAGGCGAAGACGAAGAAAGACGAGAACGAGGCCCTGAACGGCCAAACACAACAAAACGCATCAAAAAAATCTCTCTATACAGTCCCCACGCACTTCTAGACATACGCAGCACCAGTTTCCCCGCCAGGATCTACGTGACCGTCTCCCAGTTTTTCCCTTCGGATGCCTGCGCGGACGCGCGTAAACGTTTTATGGAACGGGTGTAGTCAAACAAACACACACTCAGACGCCACCGCACAGAAAAAGTGAGAATTCATCCGCAGCCAAATTGTACGGGCCTATCCCCATAAACGTCATATACACGTGAGATAGTGCGGGCTTACATAGACATAGAGCAGGGCAAAAATAAGAACGTGCTACAAAAAGTTTATGCTTCGGCACGCGCACAGGCACGGAGGGTCAAAGAAATACACTTAGGGGCCGGAACTCTGTCGGTGCGCTATCACCACACTCACAGATCCGACGGGCATACAGGAAGACCAGTTTCTTGCAAGTGACAAACGCGGAAGTTTGCACGGACAGGACAGAGAAGGACGGACGATATAAGAACTTTTAAAAGGAACGCGTGCGTCTGTTGTTACTGCGGTGTACGTACACGTGGAGGAACACTGCGGTGGGCGTTTGTAAACAAATACAGAGAGATAATAGCGGAAAGGGGGTCAGTCTGGATAGGACGTGGGTAGCAACCTCAGAGACTACGAGAAGCTGCAGAAGAGACCGGCGGAGCAGCAAGAAAAACACGCGGGGAGCACGACGTCCACAGGCCAGTGTCATCTGCTCGCTCTCTCCCGACACAAATGTGTACATATACACATCTGTACAGAGAGAGAGAGAGAGGCTGTGAGAGAAGGAGCGACTTGTTCGTAGAATAGGGCTGTGGAGAAAATTCGAAGTCATGTGTCTGTGAGTCTATGCCGGGGAAGTTGAATAGCGCCGCGGCTTGGGGGAACAGCGCTGGGTGCAAGTACGATGATCATCCCATAGAAGCGACCAGCAGTCTGCCATTCTTTCTTGTATGGCTGCGGGACAAACTCGGCAGAAGTCGACGCGGAAAATAAACGGCTGAGGAGAAGAAGAGGATCGACGAGAGAGTGAAAGAAAAGGGCACACAGAATTTCCCTTGAAACACAGTACCGTCCGTGTGCAGTCGGCACCTGCTCTCTAGGAGACGCAAGCGTGACAGAGAGGAACAAAAGAGTAAAGGATGGCCCCTGGCGTAAGAAGCGAGTTCACGAAGCTCCTCAGACATTTGACGGCTCACAGTTCACTCGTGCACAGAGACATAAACAGAGAGAGAGAGAGAAAGCAGGCAAAACAGCGGACACCGACACCAGTCTGTGCCTCTTCGTGCGAGATACGCCCATACAAACGGTGTGAACTGACCAACGTCTAGAGATGAACAGATTCACGTCTACGGTGTGAACAGATCCCCACGCGTCTAGGTATAGTATTACCTTTCTGAAGAGTTCCGGGACGCAGGTGATGCACCGGTGCAATGCGCACAGAAGCAACGAGCAATCGCAGGAGGAGCGTATAAGGCATCCGTTAAAGAAGAGCGAACGAGAGAAAACACACTTCCGCCCAGACAGACAGACAGACACACACACACACACACATACACACACAAAGAGTTGGACGGAGTTGTTTACGGAAAGCGAGTCTAGGATACGTGCCTGCCGGGAGACATCTCGGGATTTCCTCTCCTAAGAAAAAGAAGAGCCGGGACGCGGCGCAGGAACAGAAACGGCTGCGGCGCACACGAGCGAGGCCATCGGCGACAAAGAAAGGCTGGGCGTTTCGTCTGTCGAAAGACACGCCACACTGGTGGTGGATTTGCCACCGTCGCTTGCGGCCGCTACCGCAGAAAAACTGGCGCGCACAAAAAGATTAGCTGGGAAATCTTCCGCAGTCAACGAAGAGAGAAAGGGAAAACGCAGAGCGCCTCGATACGGTGATCCGGGTGTCTGAATACGGCGGCTTGTCCATCCGGACCTTGACTGAGAACTGCGGTCTACCATCCCCCAGACAGAGTCAGAAAAACCGTGAGTATATATATATATATACACGTATATACATATATATGCATGGGCGTACACAAAGACGTGCATGTGGCCGTACACGTAAGGAGACAGTGCCGCGAATATCGAGACAAGAGGCTCGGGACATGGCCCCCGGGGGCTTACGTCCAGAATACTGCGTAGACAGGAAAGTGTGTGTGGGTGTGTTCATAGGTGAGACGCACCTAGAAGAAGAACGTCTGCTCCGTAGGGCGGGCGCAAGAAGTCGTCGTGTTAACTGACTTGAACCAAGTATTTCTTCTTCTCTCGGGGAGGAGTCCAAATTACCCGGAGAGCTGGAACTCACTTTGTAGCTTCTCCTTCTCTTGTGTCGCCGTCTTTTCACCGGCGGGTGGGTAGAGAAAAGGAAAGGCTGGCAAGTTGACGACGACGGACGGACACGTTGAGAAGCGGCAGCGACGACTGGCTTGCAGCTCCTCGAGGAGGGAGAACAAAGAAGAAGAAGAGGGAGCGGAGAAAAGGGGAGGAGGAGAGTCTGTTGCTGCTCTGCAGCTGTTTCTGTGGCACAGTTGCTTGCGAAAGAAGCCGACTGAGTGGCAGTGGCAAGCCCCTGACGTTGGAACCGTCGCGGTCGCCGTTCTTGCGGCCGCGGCTGCTGGCCCCCACCACTTGGAGCCCGGCAGCAGCAGCAGCAGCAAGGAAGAAGATCTGTCGTTAATACAGAATGTTGGCGACGTGCCGCTGGAACTGCCGCACAGCAACGCGGGGAGCAGAGAGCGCCACGAGGCGCAGCAGCACGAGTCACCGGGCCCGAGGCTCCCGGCACCACGAGATCACCCGCTCGCTCGAACGGGCGAAGAAACGCAGCCGCAAGAAACAGCTGCAAGAAGGCGTGACAGCTTAAATTTACTGGGTCTCATAGACGCGCCGCACAAGCGCGCTGTGCTGTCGGTCTGGGCTGCTGGTCCTGCCTGCTTCTTTGGCTGCGCTGCCAACGGCGGCTGGTGAAGCTCGAGCTGCTGCTGCTGCTGCTTGGGCTGCAGAGAGGGCGTCTCACACTGAGACGGGCTGGATGGCGCTGGTGGGTTAACGGTCGAGTTGCTCGGCGTGAATTCTTCGTCGAAGAAGCAAATGGGAAGAGAGATATCAGGGGCTGTGGAACTTCAGAGGGACCCCAGACGCTGTCGAGGACAAAGAAACGGAGGAACAACGGGAAGTCTTAGTGCAGAGCACTCTGTTCTGCGATAGCTGCCCGCTGAAGAGAGCCTCGCGGAGGCAAGGCGGCGCTGCGACGGCTGGGGCAAGTACCTTGCCTGTTCCGCGGTTAAGAAACGAGTGCGCTAGAGAGTGCTGGCGGACAAAGCACGAGGAGGAGGGAGAAGGGCAAATGAGGGAAAGATTGTCATGTTGCTTTTGCCTCATCTCTGCTTCCGAGAAAACGGCTGCAGCAACTCGGGAGGGAGGGCACCATCCCAGGCAGATCGCCTCGTGGACTCTCGGTGGACGGTAAGAGAAGCAGCAGCGGCAGTTAGGCTCAACGCCGAGCAGTAGCGGCAGCAGCAAGTCTTACCCCCTACCAACAGCAGCAGCAGCAGCAACAGGCTCGCTCTCGTCACACAGCAGAGAGCGAAGAAGCGGCTGGCGATGCCGCAGCGGCGTGACAGTCGCGCAGTCCGGTGGAAGCAGCCGAGAGGCGACAGCAGCAGCAGCAGCACACGACCATCCACACAGCAGCGCAGCGTTAACGAGTGACCACCACAAGTTGGCGGTGAGTCAGAGACGCACACCGCGGTTGAAGAGCTGCGCTGCTGTGTCGCCGCGGCGGCTGGCTGAGACTGCGCGAACGGTGCTGTGGAAGAAGAAAAAGACGAACTGCGAGCGGCGCTGCGTAGAAGGAGGCAGCAGCCGCAGCGGAGAAGCGACGCTGTTGCTGCGAGGAGGACAGCCGCGAGAGACTTGTGAAGAGGAAGTCCTGCTGCAACGATCTGCTCGACACAGCTCTCTCTCTCGCTCTCGCCAAAATGACGGAGGAGCTGCAGCAACGGGCAAGCAGCAGCGGAGCACGACCGAACTTCCTCTGTCGCTTGCACGGCTCCCCTCCTTCTCCAGCCGAGCGAGTGCAGAGCGCAACAAGAGCCAGTTCTCTCCCAGTGGAACAACCGCGTTCGCGGCAGCCGTATACGAGCTGAGCAGCGCGCCAGCAACAAGGGCAGCAGGAAGGGGAGAAGCAAGTGGCTGCACCTGGTGCGGGCAGTGGCAGTAGTAGCTGCGCGAGGGGGAGAGGTGAAGGACGAACATCGACCGCTCTCTTCGTTAAGAGCCAACTGCAACAGCAGAGGCACAGAAGAGACGGCCGCCAGCACCCACTGCTGGTGTTGTGCTCTCTTGACCCTCAGCAGAGCAGTATCTGCTATCTTGTTGCAGTCGCAGTCGCTTGTGTGGCAATGGTGCTGCACCAGCTGTCGGCCTTTTCCGTCCAGCGGTTGGCTGCTGCCGTATGATGCGCAACGACTCTCCCGTTGCTGCTTCTGTTCCACGCACCCCGCAGCAGCTGAAGTGGGTGACTGCTGTTGTTGTGCAGATGCTGTTCTGCTGTTTCGGCTGCTGTTGCTCTTTTGCTGCTCACTCGTGGGGCACCTTTAGCGGAGAAAGCACCGCAGACGGGGTTGGAAAGGGAAGGGGAGGAACAGCAGCAGCGCAGCAGCAGCGCAGCAGCAGCAGCAGCTGTGTGCCCTCTGCTCTCTTCGCGGGTGGGACGCGGAAACTTAGTTCTCGTTTGTTGCTGCGCTGCGCCCAGCGGTGTGCCGTTGTTGCTGTTGGTTTTGCAGTGGCAACTGCTGTTGCTGCACGACGGACAGAAGAGAGAACTGATGGAGAATGCCAGCGACAGCAGCAGCAGCACCACGTCTCCTCAGGCAGCACGACGCCCAGTCCTAACTTCTCCGCAGAGAGACCTCCATACATTTCCGTGCAAACTGGCACGTCTGCCAGTTGTTCTCGACTATTCCATCATTTCCTCGCATTCCAACAACGTCAATCACAGCACTCGCAGGAGCAGCAGTGGCAAGAAACAACTTGGGCAGGAGGACGACGACGACAGCGGCTGAAGGCGTGTATGCGAATGGATACACTGGACGACGCCGTACCCTCCTCTTGTGTCCTGCAGTGTACCTGTCCAGAGGACGCGTGCTGAAAAGAGAAGAAGCCGAACTTCATACGAACAATCGTTCCACGAGTGAAAGAAGCGACGACAACACCGCCAGAAATGCCATGAACAAAGAAGACTCTGCCCTCATTCATCAGTGTAGGCGGGTTGTGTGCGCGTCCATCTGTTACTACTACTGCTGCTCAGTCGATCGAACGCCCGGGCGAGACGGCGCGCACGAGACAGGCCCGAACACCCGGGCATCATCGTCGCGTCAGGGGGTGCAACAGCGTTAGTGTTGCCATCCTAGCACCAGGTAATGCAGCAGGAGGGGTGCAACAGTAGCCGCCCAGCAGCGGCGACAGGAGGAGTCGTAGCGCCCTGTCAACATCCAAAGTAAGCAACACAGCAACAGCCGCCAGGGAGCAGCAACCCAGCAGGAGAGCAGCAGCACCAGGAGAGGCGCAGTACAAGAGCAGCTGCAGCAAGGGGAAAAAGATACGCAGTCTCTGCTGTCCCCGCCGGAGAGGAGGAAAGAAACACGGACAGCACCCTACAATGCAGCAGCAGCAGCAGTGGACGTCTACTATATGGCAGCAGGGAAATGCAGCAGACAGAAGGCCGGTGGCAGGCTCTGGCGAGTTCGGTAGCAGTACTGAATGCAATGACGGGAGTCCCGCCACGTGCACCGCATATTACGACAGCACGTGTAGACGGCGGCGTAGCGACAACGAGGGGCAGTAAAAGACGAGGTACTGCGTTAGCAGCAGCAGCAGCGCTATACGACCCACATCAACAGCAACAGCAGCGACAGAGACAGCAGCTGCGGCAGAAACATCGCGCGTCCCCCGGAAGGTGACGCGGTCACAGTGCGCACCTCAACAGTAACAGCGCCGACAGAGAGAGGGAGACAGCCGCTCTGCGGAACGTTGCACAGGCCGAGCACCACCACCAGCGGCAGCGCCCACAGCAGCGCCCACAGCAACGTCCACCGCAGGAGCGCTCACTGCAGCGGCCACCGCGGGGCAGAGACAGCAGGTCGACGCCGCCGCATCGTCGCACCTGCGCAGCAGCAAGAAGAGGAACAGCAGCAGGCGCCCAGGGAAGAGGGGGCAGCAGCACGGAGCACAACGCCTCATGGCGTCACCTGCTCACACTCGTACATCACAGCGGCGATGCCTGCATTTGAGCAGGCTTAGCAGCAGCAGCAGCCGCAGCTGCACAAGGTGGGGAAGAGGGGCACGGCCGGAGAGAGACAGCGGGAGACGGGCAACGACCAGCAGTAGCGGCAAGTCACAGCGGCAGCAGCAGCACACGCAGCCGCACCTACTGCAGAGGGGCGTGTATGAGCCGCCAGCCCTCGGTCCATACTGCTTACACATCAAGGATGCAGCACCCAGCAGCGATGCGAAGAAACAACCTTCCCTCATGGGGCAGCAACTGAGATAAACGAGGTACGCAGGCATTCTGGACAGGGCCAAACAGAAGGGAGAGCATGTTCCTGCGCGCAAGCGGACGGCTACGGCGCTCTCGCATTTCCCGCTGCAGCAGACAGGCGTTCTCTTCCATATTTCTTCAGCATTTTCTAGCTGCGTAAGTGGCAACCAACCACCCTCACGTGAGAAATGGTGCGAAGGTGTCCATCAGGATGGCCACTGCCTTTTACACACACACATAGTTTGGCCGTGGCGGATGTAAAGAGGGTAGACGTTTCCAACTGACACCGTGCCACAATCGACAAACATATACAGTGCACGAACGCAAACTTGGAAGAAAAAGCATTTCGCCGGAGGCAACCGAGAACATCTTCCCAGCAGGCCACCCGTGCGGCGACACGGATCGTTCTGCGTGCGTTGCCGGTCGCTCACGCGTGAATAAACAACCTATACGCCCGCACAAGATGCGTGAGTGCGGTCTTCGGCAGAAGCGGAAAAAGACCATTCTTCTACTTCTGCGCTGCATCGCAGATCCTTGGGTTATTTAAGGGTCTGCCGGCACTGAAGGATTGTTTTTCAGGGGGTAGGCTGGGGGACCCGCCGGAAATGGACAGTGCATCCAAAGTAGAGGAAGAAGAGCAAGCGAACAGCAGGCTTACGCGAAGCAATCTAGAACGACTGTAGACTTCCTGCTTGCGTACATAGTTCAGCAAATTCTCCACTTATATGCCACTTCGGCCTGCGGCTTCACGTCTCGGTGGATTCGTGAATTCCGCCTTTTGGCTGTCGTATCTTTCTCTAGCGCACGTGCATCGAGATCTGCACAGCTCTCGTGCAGCTGTGCCAATTGCCATTTACATCATCTTATAGCTTCGCAGGTCTGTCAACATATTCAATATGGTCTATCCTGTTTTCGCTTGCACCTGCACGTGTGTGCCCGTAGAAGCGCACATGTGCGCTTAACCTCCCAGCTTCATAGGCACTCCTCTACGGGTCCTGTCCTGGCACATATAGTATGCACCCCCTCGAACCGCAGCGGAAACGCGTAGCACGAGAGGCATACTTACCGAGAAGCACGAACCTGTGGGCCTGTTTTTTCTGGAAAAGTGGTGTCCAGTAGAGTCACCGCAGTGCTATACGATAGCTCAAAAATGACATGCAAGAATCCCTACGCGTGAGAGGTAATTCGCGCAGGACACGTGAAAATCATTGCGTGTCTGTGTGGAGAGACGTGCACATCTTCCCCCTTTCAATGGCAAGGCTTGAGGGAAAGTTTTTAACTCTCGCACTTTTTGGCGAATGTTGAGGTCACTGTTTAGGTCCTGTACTTAGAAGATCATCGTGCCCACCTTGGCGCATACGACGCACTTGTGCAATCACTCTAAATACAGCTTTTTCAGCAACTACGAGGTGTGCTTGCACATCGCGCACGAAACCTTCTTCATACGTACTACGTACACATTGTCGCTGTCACGTCATACACTACAGCGCATTGTGTGCGGCTGCGTTAGTTCCGTTGAAGCGTCTTCCCTAATGATTGTGGATGAGAAAGGGTTTCCCCGGAAACGCTTCATATGTTCACATCTACTCAAACGCGCGTCAGCTGATTAAGAATGAAATATGCCAGCTGGAATGTACCAGCCGGCCTGTCTGCACACTTAGTAAGCAGAGTTTTGCTTTTGCAGCGAGAGAGAGCCGGCCCGAGCGTCTGCATGGGAGTCGTCGTAGAAACTTGTCACCTACTATCGAAGGAAAATGTACGACGGGTCTCTGAAAAAGTACCGTGTTACGCTGTGTTATCTGCAAAAGGCTGGATGCAACAAAATATCACATTTTTTTTGCGGGGCGGAGGAAGCAGAGGTTAACGGATTGTGCACCTGTTCAGTGTCCAGCTTCCTATACACAGACTCAACGCGCCGTGGTATTGCAGTTTCGTCAGAATAGGTATGAATACATGTATATTCAAGCGTGAAGCTGAATATCTGTATCCACAGTTATACGTTCGGGTTGCTTTCACGTGCACGCTCACATGTGTGTGCGCCAGATATCATCCACGTGCGTTCCTCCGTCTTCAGCGGAGGGCCAAGAACGAAGAAGCCACTGCGCTTGCTTTTTCAACAAACGTTCATGTGTGCGTATGTAACTTCGTACTCTAGTTGTAGTGCGCTGCGGTTTACAAGTCTGGAGAGACCTTACAATTATCTGAGCAAATGTACGTGCCGCAGCTGGCCACAAGAAGTTGACATATTCAGTTCTGAAGTCGTTTTCGCCCCAGACGTGTGCCTTCTGCTATCGGCCGCTAATACTCACCAGCGGGCCAGCAGCGTAGAGTAACACCGACCACTGTAGACTTTCTCATCCTAGGTGAGTTCGACGTTCTTTAGAGCATTCACTGCACTGCAGGCGTGTCTCAGAACACATCTAAAGCGAAGACACGTCAAGGTAAGCGCGCTGATGCATAGTTTTCTGTACCTTTACCTCTCTAATTGTCTGGCGCGCTCCCTCTGTCTCTCTCTCGGTTAGCACGTGAAGATACGCACATTTCGACATGCTGTGGTTTC
Organism: Sarcocystis neurona; assembly: GCA_000727475.1. Classification (NCBI taxonomy): domain Eukaryota; phylum Apicomplexa; class Conoidasida; order Eucoccidiorida; family Sarcocystidae; genus Sarcocystis; species Sarcocystis neurona. Next base: position 2,353,660 of record KL647305.1, read on the forward strand.
CGTGTCACTTAAGAGCGTGCCAAGTGCAGACACTCCCTGGCGCTAACGCTCCACACCTTCCTATGATACAGATACATACATAGGCGTATGTGGACGCGTTATATCAGAACAGGCATGAATAAATACGAGTCTGGACACGAAAGCGTCGTCGAGTTTCTATGCACACTGGGGTAAAATTCTGCCTCTGCGTAGTTGAGCAGGCGCGAGAGTTGTGGTGGCTTGCTCTCCAGTGCGACTATTTTTGGTAAGGAGAACTCTGTCTTTACATACGAAAGTGGACATGAGGACTGTGGTCGGCTGCCAAACCACGGGATACACCTCCCAGTTGCAAGCACACAGATGTACGATTTGTACCTTGTTGCTGCTCAAACTCACAAACGTGCAAATGCAATTTAGTGCTTTTGTGAGACCATCGTGTTACCGGGAGAAAATAGATGGGGAGACGGATGGAATGGGCGATGTACACAGTGGCAGGAGACCTGAGGACTCACTTGTGAATAGGTAGACAGCTAGCAGACACCTGAATACGTTCTGCACATAGATCCGCACTTGCAAATGCCGCGTGCCCTTGCTCTTCTTTCTAAATGAGACCATCACGTATATGTTAGGACTCACCTCCAAACCACTCATGTGCAGGGAATGACGTAGGTCTCGAAGGGCGCAACCTCTCCTGTATTAAGCCGCATACTGAGCTGTGTAAGCGTAGACCCCGCCCCCGCCCGAAAGAGTCGATAACTGGGCACACCGGACTCGTGTGTCAGCGCCGTGGGCTCGCTGTTTGTTGTTCACCTCTACAGATCCTGCAGCGAAGTGAACTTTCTCCCATTTTCTGAGGAACCCGAAGTCGAAGCCGTGGCTCCTCTCAGTAGGGCGGCCGGCCACGCGGGACGGCAATGACATGTTCGCGCGTCGCGTCCAAGTCTTGTTCTGTGAGAAACAAAATGCAGATTTGCCCGTCGGCTAGCCGTGGCAACCCTCTGATATTGATGGCAGCTACCGCGTCCCATCAAAGCTTTACGGTAACAAAAGAGCAATGTGGAATTTTATGTGGATGGAAATAAAATGGTCTCGAGTGGGATCACGTTTGTCACGGATACCTCCTTCAGATGCCTAATTTGTTCCCTACGCCCGTCAGACGATATAGTCACGTGTACGCCGCATTAACCGCCATATACGGTGAAGGCCTGGTTCTGTGCAGCATCTCACATTTTGAACATTTTTGCTGCTAAATAGGGGGCGTGTTCTCTCCATTGCAAACCGTGCCTTACACGCAGCGCCCCTTCAGCCTAGCCGCCGTCCTTCCTCGCTCCGATGCCTCAGGTTGTTCGAACTGCATGGATGCTTTTCATTTTGTCGGTTGTTCTGCTGCCGCCCCTTCATCTGAATGCCCTTTTTTTTTTTAGCCACAGTAGACAACCGACTGGATCTGCGTGTATATGAGCAGAATCCGGCGGCATCGACGTTGCGTGCGAACACACCGACCGACCGCGCCGCTTTCGCTTTCGTCGGAACACGCGTATCAACTATCTGCTACACAAACAACTATATATCTCGTCGTCCTTTGCTATCGCTACTACCGATTTGACTGCAGATTTTTTCGCGGAGGGTGAACTCTTCCGGAAACGCTTGATGAACCGCGGTTGTTCGGAGCGCGTTTCTTCATGCGTGTGCCAACGGTTATCTTCGTCGCCCCTCTCCAGTATTTAGCTCTCGTGCCTCGCTCCCCCCAGCGTCCACCGCCTTGAGAGCAAGGGTGTCCCTAATGCATTGCTCTATTCAAAAGACACGTTTTTTAAAGTTACGCCAGATAGGACAGTACATGGTGGTGTGTAATATAACGCCCTTACGAAGGGATGCGACAAAGCGAATCTGCTTTCTCGGTGTGTCCGTCGTGTACCAAGCAGGTGAGCTGCGTTTACTTCCGTTTGTATGCAGCTGGGTGCATCCGCGTGGGGGTCACACGAATCTTTTTGTTCGGTAGCCCATGTTGGATGCGCGTGAGTTGTGTCTTAGTGCCACGTGGTGTGTATCGACCTCGAGTCGCGGATCTCTCGCTTTCTCACGTCCCCCGAAGCCGTAATGCCTGTCGACAGTATTCTCCTTCCTCTTTGCCCCTCTTCCTGTTTATTCTATTCGTTGCGAAAGAATCTGCCTACGCCGGAAGTTTTGAAGACCATGATTCGCCTAGTTTACAAATGACGGGATGTTCGGTTTTTCAGGCACGTTTCTTCTTTCAGGATCCCCTCCACGAATGCATACTTTCGGTTTCGACCTGTCACCGCCGGGTCCCGTCTTTTTTTGTGACGCTTGAGAGTTGCACGCTAGCGTAGAGTCAAGCGGACGAGTGCAGCAAGACGTCTTTTGCACTGGCGGGTCTTTTAGAGACACAGCATACTGGGGTAATTCCTCACCTTTCTCCTGTGTTTGTCACTTTTTCCGACTCTCAAGGTGGTATCGCAGCTGGTAGTGTTTCTTTTCAGCCTGCAACTGAACTTCTTTCTTCTTGCGCCTCTCCCGCCTGTCGGGTTTCTCTTCCTGCCACGCGTTTGCGGCACTGGCTGCCACCATCGGCTTTCTCTTCTAGGCGACTTGAGCTATGTCTAAGCCGTCGGGTGGCGGTCCAGGTATCGCATCCTCCGCAGGGACATCTGTTTCTGCCAGGGCTGCTCTTTTTCACTCCGGCAGCAGAAGCCTCGCAAGAGGAGCAGCTGCTGAAACAAGTGAGTGTGGATCAGCTGCAGCGCATGCAGAGGAGTGCAGGTGGTGGTTGTCCGGTATACAGGAACGTTCAGGAACAGCCGCAGACCGTGCTGGTCGGAATCGCAAGTGTGTGACTACTGCGTGGACCGACGCCGCTAGGGACACCTGTGGGTCTCAGAGAAGTCTTCGGGTGCTTTCCTCTGCAGTCCTGCACTGCGCAGGTCGTTCTCCTCCTATTCCTCCTGCTAGTACCGCGTCGCCTCCGTCTTGTCGTTCCCGCTCAATTCCGGAAGAAGACCCGGCGGGAGCCGGAGATGCATCAAACGTTGGACAGAGCGGCGAAAATAGGTCACTGGCGCCTCCGGACAGAAGCGGATACGCAGTAGGAGCACCAGCTGCTGAAGTACACCTGCGAGTCGATGCTGCTGCTTGCAGCAGCGGGACTACTACAGCAGCAGCAGAAAGTTGCACCATGCATGGCGAGAACGCGGCAGCAACAGACTCCATCGATCGCTCACTCCCGTACTGCGGGTCCTCGGGGGCTGCCACTGAGCGGCTAAGAGGAAAGGAAGATAGCAGCATAAAAATAGAAGAGCGAGGAGGAGACGGAGAAAGAGGAGAAGAAGGGGAAAGAGGAGTAGAAGGGAAGGGAGAAGAAGGAGGAGGAGAAGGGGTGTCGGCTGATTCCACGCTGCGAGGAGCGTCAGGTTGCTTGGAGCGCAGCGCGTCGCTGCAGCAAACGTTACGGCGTTCCTCCCGCAGCAGCGTAAGCGGAAGTCGCACGCTTCTGCGGCGTCCCTCAGATGCTCACGATGGAATTCCAACAGTCCACAAGCCCGCTCCTTTGTTTTCTTTAGGGCTTGTTTCTGCAAATGCGCTGTCGCCGCAGGAAGAATTCCGAGGACCTTGGAGACAGCGCTCAGACCAAGATCCGGATGGCGTCAGTTCTGGTGCTGCAGTCTCTTCTTCGTGTTTTTCCAGCCGCAGCAGAAGCCACAGCGGAGGAGCTCCCGGATCCGCCTTGGCGGCCATGATGCCCGCTTCGCTCCACCAGCAGCAGACAGAGGGGGACAACAGGACACAGCGGCAGGCGCAGCATGAGGACAACCAGCCGGAGGAGACTGGTCGTTATCGCGCAGACGAAACGTGCACGAGGCGGCAGCAGCAGCAGAAACTGGAGCAGCGTGAGCAGCAGGAGCAGCGTGAGCAGCAGGAACAGCGTGAGCAGCAGGAACAGCGTGAGCAGCAGGAGCAGCGTGAGCAGGCGGAGCAGCAGCGCGAGCAGGAGCAGCAGCATGAGCAACAGCCGGAGAAACTGCGACACTGGGAACTGCAGGAGCGGGAGGATGGAGAGCTGCGGGGCAAGACGGTGAAAGGTTTTGCAGTTGAGAAGATTGGAGAGGCGCCGGTAGCTGCGGCTGCGGAGAGCGGGGGAGTGTCTGTAGGTTCACGTGGTCACCTGCGTGCACTTCCTTCTACTAGACTCAGAGGTTTAACTCGCGAGTGGAGTTCATTTGCACGAGGAACAAACGTGACTGCTTTAACAGAAAGAGAGCAAGCTTCTGCAGGAGAAGGTGCTGTTGCTGTGGCTGTTTCTACGAAGGAAGGTGGTACTGAGCGTGCCCGTGATGCCTCGGCTAACAGAGCGCACTCTCATGCTGCTTGTGACGGTGGAGGAGATGAGGCTGCGGCTGCCATTCCCCCTCCCCCCGCTGCTTCCCCCTGTGCCACTGCCGCTGCCAGGGGAGCGCCGGGTGAGGCTGGTGCTGCACGGGTTGCATCGGCGGTCGCCAAAGAGCAGCAGCCCTCCGGCAGCTCGCAGTCAGCGTTGAAGAAGGGAGACGAGACGGGGGCAGCAGCAGGAGACAGAGACGGAGGGTGTGGTCGCGGTGGCGATGTCGTGCGCGGGCGTTCGCGGGGACGGGGAGTGGGAGACGGGAAGGTAGAACTTGTGGAGAAACGCCGCCGCTTTTTTTCGTTGCGCCGTCGACGCACTAGAGTTCACCAAGCAGAAGAGGAGGAGAAGGACGAGGAAGATGACCCAGCAACGGAAGAGGAAGCCGAAGAGACAGAAGAAGAGGATGGAAGGCCGGCTAAAGGACGGGGGAGAGCACCGGAAACAGGAGGAACAAGAGCAGCAGAGGCGCGACCACTGGATTTGAAGATGCAGTGCAGTGTGGCTCCTCGTACTGCTGGTGTTTCAAAAGAAGATGAGGACCGCGTGGTGGCAGGAATACAGGATTTCTCCGAGACAGTGAGTCACCAAGATGTTGCTGATGCTACTGTCGCTTCTCGTGCAGGAGGAGGACAACGAGGAGCAGCAGCAGAGCGGGGAGGACGTGCGGGGACACGACGGCGTCACTTGGCGGTGGTGACTGAGGAGCCACCAGGAGCAGCGGCAGCAGAAATAGCGGCAGAAGGTGGAGAACAGGGAAGGAGTAGAGTGGGAGGAGGGAACCTCCAGCTGATACGGTCCCCAAGGAGTTTGTTCGTAGGTTCTGCGCGCAGTCCGAGAGAGAAGCCACCGAGTCCGCCGGTGCGCCGCAGCAGGAGAGACAGCAGCAACAGCTACAAGGAAGAGATCGGACGACGTAACAGCAGCGCTAGCAGCACTGCGCAGCAGAAGCTGGAAGACGTGCCGCCTGGCGCAGACGCAGACAGTGCGCGTCCGTCTGGGGGAGAGAAGGAGGAGCCCACCGCTCCTGCCTTTGATTGTGGCGCCACTGCCGCTGTTGGTTCCGGCGATAGGTGTAGCGAAGCAAGGGCCGCGGGGCGTGGAACGCGCCGTGGAGAAACTCTGGTGGAGCAGCGTGTGCTGCAGTTTTCTTCGAAGGAAGAGGCAGCAGCCGTGCAGCGCAAGTTCGCAGTGCGTGCAACCAAAGAAAGAGTAAGACGTCGGGCCGCAAGACGACGGCGAAGAGCAGCACGAGCAGCAGCAGCAGCAGCCGCAGGAAAGACAGAAGAGGGGGACGGAGGTGAAGACGGAGCAGCAGCACGTATGGATACGCAAGGAGGAGAAGGAGCCGTAAAAGCAGGAGGAAAGACAGCAGGAGGAGGAGAAGGCAACGACGACTCAGGAGTCGCAGCAGACTTAGTCAGAAGTCCCCCAGGTAGTAGCGGGTTATTATGTAGCAGTGTGAGTGGCGAAGGCGTTGAAGAGGAAAGTAGCAGCAGCAGCGGAGACGAAGAAGAGGCTAAGAGGGAGGAGATTCGGAAAAAGAGGAAATCCGTTTTTTTCGAAGATGTGCTTCGCGAGATCGAAACGAAAGCGAGTGCTGCTGCCGCGGCTTACGCGAGAGGGGGAATGCGAAGCAGAAGCGCAGAACGAGCAGCAAAACGAAGTGTGCTGCTACGTTCGTCTCTTTCAGAAGTTGACTTCGCCGGTGTTGCGGCGGAAAGCGATACGGCTCTGCTTGTTCTGGACACTGCTGGGGCTGCTGGGTCGTTTTTAGAGGACGAAGAGGATGAAGCTGGAATGCGACGGCAATCGCCTGCAGCAGCAGCAGCAGCGCTGTACAGCAGACGCAGTACAATAGCACGGATGCGCGAGGGATGGCTGCCGCGTTCTCCGACTGTGTATGAGGAAGCTTGGAAACAGAAAGGAGCAGCGGCACACGGTCGCTTCCTGCAGGGACTTGAAACGACAGGGTGGATGAGAAGACTTACTCAGGCAGATTCTTCTGGATATCGCGAGCGTCCACGGAGTCGCAGCAGAAGCGTATGGGCGAAAGGAGCAGGAGGACATAGGGGGGGGCAGATACAGGTTCGAAAAGGTAGGCGCATCAAAGGGAAGACAAAGAAGCAGTGGCGACAGCAGCACCACGAGCTGCTGCTTGGAGGCAGAGCGACGACGACAACCGCAGCACTCCGAAGAGTCCCGAAGCAGCGGCAGGCGGACGAGAACTTGGGCCAGGACGCTTTTGCTGTTGCTGCTGCTGCTACAGGAGGGACGGCAACGGAAACGACAGAACGAGGAGCTGAGTGGGCACTGCACAGTGAAGAGATCCCGTTTTCTTCGGAGGACGAAGAAGAGCCTCTTTCCTTCGCCGCTGCGCTCGCGAAGGCGCAGGCGGCACTCACGCATGAAAAGAAAGTCAAGAAATACACGAGTGAGAAGAAAGGAAGGTCCATGGTACTTCCAGCTCCTCCTGCTGCGGTTGTGAAGAAGATGAAGAAGGAAGAAGCTGCGGTGTTAGCAGCCCGTTCGCGGAAAAAGAAAGAACAGCGCGGTCACCAGATATACCCCTCCCCTCCCAAGAAGTCGCTCTCCAGATACTTCCTCGACTTTTCACGGCACAGCACCAGAGTAAGCCATCAAACGTGTGTGAGTGTGTAGAAGGATACCGACGTGTGTGTGTGTGTGTGTTCAAGTTGCGGTCGCCTTGTCGCGGGGTGGTGACCTGTGGCGTCAAACTGACACGTGGGGGTTTGCAAGTAAATTTGTACTCCTACCCACTGCCCCGCTTACAGCAATATACGTATATATATGTATGGATAGGTCGATGTATTTATACATCTACAGGAATGTTTGTCGATTTCTGTGCTGCGCGCGTACATCGAGAAGGAGTAGGGAATGCTTGTAAGGTGTATGTTGTAGTGCGTCTGGGGGTGTGTGCGCACCGCGAATAAGAGGAGGAGGAAGTTTTTCCCGCGGGATTTGCTGCTTTCTGTGCGTTTACGAAGAGACGGGTCGTCGTACGGGTCGTGCTTTCCCACGCGAATGTTCCGTCATTAGACAGAAGAGGGTTCCTTTTCGAAAAGAAGGCGGTTTTCCTTCGTGGGTATCTGTGTGCGTGTGCTTGGACTTGTTGTACATGCCTGCTCTCTATAAACAGGCTGCCGTAGATATGAAGAGAACTACTTGCTGTTGCGCGTGTGTCTCTCTCTTTAGCTGCACGGCAGAAGGGGACATATGTACGCGCACACGTGTGTGTGTTTGTGGACGTGGGTACATCTCGTGTAGACCGAAAACTGTACATCAAAGCAGACGTACACACTTCTACTTTGCACACAGAGACGGCTGGGCACACCAGGAATATGACCTGTGGGGAGGCAGTGGCGGTTTCCAAAGGAGCAGACCGAGGTGATTTTGTGTGATAGATTGAGTATGCAGAGCGCAAACAGGCGAAGCAGGAGATGCTGGCTTCCCGACGATTCTGTATTGCGGGAATGGGACTCGTTCTATGGAGGCTGTCGGTGTCTGCATGCGCGTCGCGGCAGTGTGTCTCCCCTGGGGGGACGTAGAGCAAAGAAGCATGTCTGCGTGAGACGCTCGATTTTTTCAGAGACTGATGCATTTGTTATCAGCGTTCGTCAGGCCTGCACGTGGACACGTGTCGCAGATGAGAAAAAGAGGTCCACTGAAACGCATCAATACTAGTGAAGCAGATATATATATACATGATTTGTCTCGACGTTCGTCGGGTAGGACGGTGGTGCGCAGATATCCGAGCATTTTCCATGCGCATACCTCTAGAAATGTACGTGTATTGTATGTGTGAACTCATAGTACAGGGCATAGTGAGACAGGGAGAGAGCAGTGGATGAGAGGGAGACAGAGAGGGCGAGGGAACTCTGTATAGGAGTACGACGGGTGTGAGGGGGAACAGAGAGATACAAGGGGAAGACTGTGGAGGAGATGTAGATAGAAGTGTAGATGAAGAGAGAGACAGGTATACATACCCAGAGAGAGAGGGAGACAAACCGACATGTATTCGTGAATTTTTCAAGGCGAGAGACGCAGCTCTTGTCCCTCGGTTTCTCTCTGTTTGTGTGTCTGTGTGTCTGTGTGTGTATGTGTATCACTTCTCTACTCGCATGGCATCCACTGCGTCCTTTGCAGTCCCTCCGGCTTTTCAAGCGATAGTGCTGACCCTCATCAGTATTTGGGGGCACGTCGACCTGCGACGTCTTCGCGCCTGTTTCTGTTTTCCCTCACTGTCATCCCCTTCTGTTTGTTTGCCGCTTCGTAGAATCCCGCGCCGTATCACTCGAAAGGCGGAAAGGGATGGCACGTGCCTCTGGAGTCGCAGCAACTGCGACCCGAGGACATGTGGGAAAGCTCGACTCCTGAGGAAAGCTCTCCCGACGAATTCGAGGAATTACTTGTCCCGGCAGCGACAGCAGGCGCCGCAGGAGGTGGTGAGGGAAGCGGCGTTCGAAGGAAGTCACCAGCAGCAGCGAGGGGGGGAAGGGACGTTGGTTTCGGTGAAGTGCCAGAAGAAGAGGCAGCAGCAGCAGCAGAGCAGCACGGGAGTAGCCGCTCTCCGCTGCGTAGTCTGCTGGGGTCGCGCGCGTACCGAGCGTTTACTGGCTTTTTCGACAGAGAGACTAAGCGACCGAAGGGGGGGGACGCGCAGACTGGACACAGAGGGGAAGAGCAACCGCAGAGCGAGAACGAGAAACGAAAAGAAAGCGCAGAGAAGAAGCCGGAACGGCAGCAAGAGCAAACCAAACAGACGGAGGAGACCGGAGAAGAGAGAGCTGCAGGGATTGTGGCTTTGAGCTGCGTTTCTGGCCAAGAGGAGGGGCGGCCTGTGGCAACAAATGAACGGGACACAGCAGCAGCAACAGCAGCACGGGGACAAGAAGAGAATTTTGGGCGGGAAAAGGAGGGAGGAAGAGGAACAGAAGAAGAGGGTGGTTTTGCCGTTGCAGGGCGGGAAGCGCGGGACTCATCTGCGGATGCTGCGTTCTCTCTCGCTGCCGCTGCTGCAGCTGTTGCCTGTGCAACTGTGGGACGCGAAAGGGAGCCGCTGCAGTCTTCCGCCACTCCTGCTGCGGGAGGCGCCTGCACGGCAGTTGACGCCGTGGTGAGCCGGGATGAAACACCAGAGAATTTGGCGTCGCAGTTTGCTGCTGCCGATGCGAAAAGAGGCGGAGCGAGTCGTGGAGGGGTGGCCCTCGCTGCAGCAGCCAGGGCAGCAGCAGAGCCGGAGGATCGGATTCCTTCTACGCTTGCGAAGGAGAACACCGGGTCTCCTTCTTCTTCTGTGCCAGTGTGGAAGAAGTCGTCCTCTCCGTCGCGCCACATGTCTGCGTTGTTGAAGTCGGGTTTTCCTTTCGCACTCCCTTTTTCTTCTGTAGGAAGGGGAGACAGGCTTGCGACGACGTCTGCTGTCTCCACCGTCTCCCGACCGGCGACGCCGACGGCTCGCACGACGACGACGACTGCGTTTTCGAACACGACGGGCACGACCGCATGCACAGCGTCGAGCCCGTGGAGACTGCGGCTGCTCAGCAGCCACAGAGAATCCCACCGGCAGCAGGAGCAGCAGAAGAAGCAGCAGCAGGAAGTTTGGGCCCAACACAGAAAGCTGCTGTATGGCGGCTGCGTTCCCGAGGTTCCGGCCAGCTGCCCTGTTGCGCGCGCTCTGCTAGATAGTCTGTTGATTGCCCAACGAAATCTCGTGGCTGCGCAGACTGAGGCAACGCAGCTGACGCATGCGAAGGTGAAGCAACTGCTGGCTTGCCAGCGTCTGCTGCAGCGGCGCCGCACGTTGACAGCAGAGGCTGCTTCGGCAGCGCGGTGGGTACTCCTGCGTGAGCGGGACGAAAGAAGGGAAATGGTCGACGAGGACTTCGACGCTCCTCTGTCTCGCCCTGCGCGGCAGCAGCTGCTGCTGCTTGCCTTCCTGGAGGTCGTGGGCATGCAAGTTCGACTCGCAGAATCGAGGACGAGCGCAAGTTCGGGGAAAGAAGAAGAAGAAAATGCAGCCGCGGAAACGGATTCTGCTGTTTCTGCCTTTTCTTCAGAAAATCTGCAGGCGCTGGTCAATGCGTGGATCACTGCAGAAGACGAAGCGCTTTGCAGTGTGCGTCTGAGAGTCGGCCAGAAGCCGGCGAGACCAGGTGCTCATGTGTCGCAAAAGAGCCTCGCGCCTGTTTCTCGAGGAGGAGAAGAACCGGCAGCGGCACCAGTGGTTGAAGAGGGACGCAGTGGAGAAGAGGGTGGAGGAGGACGAGAAGAGACGCCGCGGCTAACAAAAGACGCTTCAGCAGCAAGAGAAACTGCAGGGAACGCAACGCCAGCAGCAGGACCAGTAGTACAAACAGAGGAAGCAGCGGCAGCAGCAGCAACAGGGACAGTAGTGGAGTTAGACGGAGCAGCAGCAAGAACAAAAGCAGAGACAGATGAAGCAACACAAGTAGTCGCAGGAACAGTAGTCGAGGCAGAGAAAGCAGCAGCAAAAACAGGAGCAGCGACAGAGGAAGCAACAGCAACAGCAGCAGGAACAGGAGTCGAGACAGAGGAGGCGTCAGCAGGAACAAGAGCAGAGACACAGGAAGCTACAGCAGCAGGAGGACTTGTAGTAGAGAGAGAGGAAGGAACAGCAACAGCAGGAGGAGGAAGAGGAGCGGCAGCAGGAGCGAGTACAGAGGGGGAAGCAGGTGCAGGGACAGAAGAAGCAGCAGCGTCAGAAGGCGTGACGAAGTCAACCACCGGAAGAAGCAGTGCGGGCTTCCCAGTGGTAGCCGTGCACACGCCTGCAGAGGAAGACGAGACGAAAACGGCTGCGGCAGCAGAAGGGAAAGAAAGCGCAGCAGCAGAAGAGGGAAGGGCATTAGCAGCAGGGGAAGAAAGCCCGGGGGGGGCCGCTTCAGGCACGGATGCGAGAAGGGAGAGGCTGCAGCTGAGCAGCGGGCGACACGTGCTGGCGACAGAGCCCTGGCCGGGCGGCACCGGCTTCCAGCGGTCCCTTGGGACACAAGGCAATGGGGAAGCCGAAGACGAACGGGTAAACAGCTTGCTGAAACAACAGCTGCGAGCACACCGGAACTTGATAAAGGATGTTGGGCAGGCGTTTTCAAATTTTTTCCCTTTCCGCTTTCGAACTAAGCGAGACGCCGAGGAGGAGCAGAGAGGGGAGGAGCTGGAGCCGGAGGAGGAGGAGCAGCAGCAGCGGAGAGCCCGTCGCTGGGGGAGGCGCAGGTTCTTTTCGGGGAAGTCGGTGAAAAAACGTGAAGCAACGTCGTCGAACGGAACACGCGAGTTGGAGGAGGTGACCGAAGACCAGAGACCAGCAGCAGAGGCGGAGCTGCTGCTGCGACAGCAGCGGCAGGAGCAGAGACGTGCGGAGAAACTGATGCGAAGAGAATTCCGCCGATTCATACGGATGGGAGACAACACTCACAATTGGGCTGACGCCGAACAGCAGGAGGAAGGCGATGGCGCTGGGGCACCAGCTGCAGCAGGTGACGACGCTGCAACAACAGCTCCAGTAGGTGACAGCTGCGCGGAATTAGCAGACGTTATCCCAGCCGAAGGGGAGGAGGACGATGCTGCGGCAGCAATTGCTGCAGACGAAAGGCGTACGACGGGAACAGAGCAGCAGCAGGAAGGGGAGGCCGGGGAAGCGGAGCCGGTAGTCGAGGGGCCAAGGATGTCGTCGGAGATCACTAGTTTTTTCGCAGATGTCGCGGTTTCAGGAGCAGCAGCAAAGAAGGGAGAGGCTGCGGTCGGTGGCGGGAAAAGGAGGAGCAGCATGTTCAGTCAAGAGGAAGCACCCCTCTGGGTAGAGACGGTCGAGGTTCTGGTCCACGGAGATGCTCTACCGAAGGCAGCAGAGGAAACAGACGCGCAGCAGCCAGGGGCTGCGTCAGTGCATGCGGCTGCTGCACACGGGAGCAGAGAGCCGCGCGTGCAGCCGGAGGAGGTGGCGGTGGGGCAGCAGCAGAAGCAGGATGAGTTGAACATCGTCGGAGAAGTACCACCTGCAGCAGGACGTGACGCAGAGACAATACCCGGCCAGGGAGAAGGCGGCGAAGAGAACCCAGGTGAAGCAGAAGAAAAAGAAGAAGAGGAAGAAGAGGAAGAAGAGGTTTCTGCTGTTGATGAAGAGGTACTCAAAGGTGCGAAAGCAGAGCTGGCGAAGCTGCTGCTGCAGCAACGCATGCTGCTTCGGAAGGATGCTCGCGCGGCCCTACGGCGGGAGCAGCAGGCCCAGCAGCAGCTCGAGCAACAGCAGGTGAAGAAACTTGCCAGGGACAGCAGCAACCCAGGGGGTGGTGGTGGGGAGGCGACACTGCAGCAACAGCAGGGGGAAGCGCGGGAACCCACTACCGAAACAGCGTGTTCACTAGGGAGCGAAAACCCGTTTCTTGACGCCAGTGGCAGCGCTACGATCAGCGGACGAGAAACAGCAGCTGCTGCGCCTGCTGATGCTTCTGCTGCAACGGATATTCCATCTGCCGAGTCTGCTGCTGCGGCTCCTGCTGCTGCTGCGGCTCCTGCTGCTGCTGCGGCTCCTGCCGCTGCCACGTCGACGGCTGCTGCCAGGTCGATCGCTGGTTCCAGAGGTGCTACCGCTGCTGCCAAAAGTGCTACCGCTGCTTCTTCTTCTGCTTCGTCTGCGTCTTCGAAGGCGACTGGTGCAGTCTCCGAGGGTCCTGCTGCCCCTGCTCCTCCTTTTTCTCCGGCAGCCGTAGGGGAGGAGGAGGGCCTGCAGGGCAGTGACGCACAGCTACCGCTGCAGGAGGCAGCAGCCGGCGGATTTCCCCCGGCATCGGTGAAGACATGGAAAGAAACGTGGGAGGAACTGAAGCGACGCGGTTACGCTGTTTTGCTGGGACGCACCGCCCCGGCGGCGGAAGAAGATGGAACAGCGGATGAGAGAAAGGCAGAAGAAGCAGCGCTGGACGAGATGTGGGTGTATCCTCCTGCGCTGCAGGACCAGCCACTGGTAATGCTGCAGGACTGCAACTTCCGCTTCGTTCAGCGACGTCTGGAGGAAAGGAAGAAGCTGGAGCAGCAGAGAGAAAGTATGTTCTCGCTTCTCAAGCAGAACCTGACGCTGTCGCCGAAGGCCAGAAAAAGAAGGAGAGAGGAGTGGTACAAAAACTTCACGTACATCTGCTCTCCCTATCCCAAACCCGTCGATCTCCCTCCTCGATTCTTCTTCACCGGAAGACCGGCTGCCGAGGTGCGTCGGAGAACGTTCTTTTCTCTGTCTATTCGTGTGAGTCTGCAGCGATCAAAGAACAACTGTAGCGTCCTGCAGACGTGTGTGTCGACCTCGGTGAAGAGTCTCCATATATATATATATATATCTGTCTGCCTCTGTGTGTGTCTGTCATATCCTTGGGGTGTCGCTTTCTTTGTAGATGTGAAAAAAGACGTACCAATAGATCAAAGTACATACATCTGTCTATAAAGGCAAACAGAGATATTTGTCTCTCTCTCTCTCTATATATATATATATGTATATATATACATGTGGGTCGAACGTATATATATGTCTTTAAAGGCAAACAGAGATATTTGTCTCTATCTATCTGTCTGTATATATATATATATATGGGTCGAACGTATATTCAAATGTACACCTTTATACGTATCAGAACGCCTTTACACAGGTGTGTAGGTGCCCGTGTACAAATGGATATGTGTGTGAGCATATATGTGTATATATATATATAGCTAAATCGGTTGCTGTAGATTTAGATATCTAGAGAGATACAACGTATCTGTGTGTATACATATATATACTTATGTATGTCGAGAATACTAGGTTTTAACGTGAACGTATGCATTTGCACACATGTAACTTGCCTACCTATATATCTATGTATATATATATATATATATATGAGTGTAGACAGCTATCTTATACATACGTATATCTGATAGCTGCGTCTTTTTGTACGTATATATCTACACACTTTGCACCCTAGCTATATATATACATATATATATATGGAGGTGGCTCTTGTATGTTTACACATCTCATATCTGTCTCTCTTTGGTACGTCTCGCTATATGTGTATGTGCGTTTGTGTAGGTATTACCCGTAGATCTGTATCGCGTCTGTGTCTCTCTCAAATATGTGTGTGGTTGTCTATATCTGATGTCGTGCTCTGTACAGATATATATATATATACATATTTGTATGTGTATTTCTGTATATACATAACATGTGTACGTATGTATCGTATATCTGTCTCTCTCTCTTTCTCTCGCATATATATCTTCCAATATCTCACGTGTCCGGCTTTGGATATATGTGTTTGTCGTCGGCATGACTTTGCATATCGAAGCAGAGAGGTTGTACATCTCTGCAGGGGTCTGCGCAGGTAGACGTATGTAGAGGACACACACCACTTTTTTCTCTTCGTCGAAGAAGTGCACACATATCCGTATCTGCAGATGCTGCATGCAGCTGTGTGCGGACATTTGGAGAAAAGCAGACGTAGGAACAGGGCTGTTCGGTACACGGGCACCTACACACCTGTGTAAAGGCGTCCTGATACGTATAAAGGTGTACATTCGAATATACGTTCGACCCATATATATAGAGAGACAAATAGATACGCACATGTCTGTGTGTGTATATATGTGTGGGCGTGACTTGATAGAGGAGGACGCATATCTGAATCTTGGCGTGGACGGAGGAGGCATATCCAGGCATCTCTGTGGTGACTTGCCTTCTCAACAAGCGCGCACATATGCCTGCCTCTCCACAGATGTGGATTTTTATCTGTCTCCATATATGTGTGCGTGTGAAGGTTTGTGCCTATACGTGTGTATTCACAGATACACATACATACATATATATCTTTGTGTACACAAACGTAGGTATATACACATATACACATATATAGAGAGACAGACAGAGAGACACGGAAGAGACAGTGTGTGGGGAGCTCGCGGCCTGCTGGTTTTGTGTCTGGTGTCTCCACCTGCATTTCCACAGAAGTGCCCGTATATGCAACATGTACGCGTTCGTCGATACTAGACGCTGCGGTTCTCGCTGCACGTAGGTTTCGCAAGCAAGGCAGGCAGATGCGCAGACGTGTACATGCAGACGCAGAGGCCACATACACGCTGGCTCGGCCAGAAAGTAAGAGAGCCAAATGGAGAGAGACGCGTCTGCTCCTTCGCGCCTACAGCAACGCGCAGCCGTAGCGCCTGGACAGAGACACATGCAGACATGTGTACACGCACACGTACATGGGAGCATCTCTATCTACACGCACGCACACATACATATACACGCATATAATATGTATATATAGATATATATATATATATGTATGTAGCCACGTCTGTCCCTCTCACCTGTGTGCGTGTGTGTCGTTGTGATTGCGTGGACATACTTCTCCGTAGATTCGAGTTTCTCTTCTGTGTCCATCCTGGTCCTACGTTCTGCTTGAGTTCGTTCTTCTGCAGTTCGACCTGCGCCTGAGGTCTATAGGCGGCCGTGTATGTGTCTACAACGTCGGCACCTCCGTATGGGTGGTCTGCTTATCTGCCTCTTTCGCAAGCGGAATTCACGTAGACAAAACACCAGCAAGCGCCGGTAGCTTGCAGAGCCGCCTGCAGTCTCGCGTACACATCTGCACACGAAGTTCACATATATATATATATACATACGTCTGTATGCACATTATATATATAAATATATATGTACACACATGAAGGCTAGATATATGCATATGGGCATGCAAAGATAGGAAGTATGTCCACACGTATACGTGTTGCTCTTCTATCGTGTGGGCTCAAGACCATATACATATATGTATATGTACATATATATGTTCATATATATATATATACATATGTATCTATATATACATACAGGATGCCGTCTGTTTCCTATGCAAAAGGACGTATCTATACATATGTATGTATATTTATGTATATCCATGTATGCAGAGTTATGTGCATATATATATATACATATATATATATATATGTGTAGAGTAATGCATATGTATATATATGTATGTATGTATATATATATGTATATATACATATGTATATGTATGTGTATATATATATACATATATAAATATATGCATATGTATATGTAGACTAACATATGACAATAACGGTGTGTGTGTGTGTGTGTGTCTGTGTCTGTGTACGTGCGAGAATGCAGTCTGTTGACAGATGGATGCGCGTTGCTGTTGCATGTGTCGGAAGTATCTGCATGCGTCTGAAGATGCCGTTTTGTGGAGGAGATCGCACGCGTAGATGGACACGTGATGCCGTGCTGGCGTTTGTTCTTCTCCTCCTGCTGCTTGTGGGCTTGTGGGGGGCCGCTGCGTTAGCGATTGCTTTCGCTGATTCCGCTGGTCCGCCCTGTGCTGCGGCGCCTTCCTCGATTCTGCTTCGTCACTTCTAGTGATGGGAGCGTCGTTCTATCCGCCGCGCGCGGTGGATGCTGCCGTGGCTGCTACTACTACGTCCTTCCCAGGTTGCAGCTGCTGCTTCTCATGTTTCCGCGCGCGTGGTGCCACTGCTTCCCATGCGCTGCTGCGCGTGCAACCGCTATGTTCCACCACACTGCTGCTGCTGCTGCTCACGCCGCGCCACGGCTCGTGCCGGTGCTGGCGCGGCTGCCCTTGCTGCCGGTTCTGGCGCTGCTCCTGCTGCTGCTGGGCCTGATGCCGCTGCATCCCGCATGCCGCGTGCTTGCTCACCTGCTGCTGCTGTTCCTCCGTCTCCTCCTGCTTTTGTTAGTGCTACTGATGCTGCTGCTGCTGTTGCCCACCATCGTGGTATCCTAATCTTTTCTGCTGCTTCTGGATCTCCAGCTCACGGTGCTGTCGTGCGCGCTGCGACGGATGTTTTGCAGGTTATCTTTGTGACCTCCACATTGAGCGTGAGGAAGCAAACATTCTTCAGATGCGCACGTCTCGCCAATTTCCTCGCATGCAGAGGGATCGTCTATTATCAGATCGATGCGAATGTAGATTCGTGTGCCGGTGAGTACAAGTCTCTCTCTGTTGCTCCTGTGCCTCTCCTCAGATGCATCCGTGTTTGTGTGCTTCTACGAGTTTTTACGTGTCCTCACTTCCCGCGCGGCGAGGACTCCTAGAAACGTCGTTGCTGCACCCGCCGCAGCACTTGCGAAAGGTGTGTATATACGCTCGTGTACAGAAGTAGAACTGTAGAAGTGACTCGCCACTGCTTCGCACTTTTTAACGCAGACTTCTACGCACGGATAAATCAACATGGGGAAACTATAGACCTGCGTTCCTCCTCACCTCCGTCTTTACATATGTGCGTATATGTATATAGAGACACGGGGAGACGGAAGAGTGGGAAGAGAGGGAGACACCGCGAGAAAGAAGGAGACCGCGAGACACACAGTTACACACACATACACCCACACACAGAGTTGCACACGGAGAGAGACAGGGAGACACAGACACAGAGTCGAGTAGAGGCTAAAACACACGGGAGAGAGGCATAGCCGCCAATACAAACAGCTGCGCGGCTTCTGCACGTAGGCGCGTACGCATAGAGACAGAGCGGGAGGGAGACAGAGACAGAGAGACAGAGGGAGACAGAGAGACAAAACGGACTACGCAGGCACGCGGTGTCCCAACCCTTGTGCATGGGTACCTCTGTGCCTAAGGAGAGAGCAAAGGAAAGAAACACACGCACACCCACAGACATATGTATATGCACGTATATACAAAGAGCGTGAGGGAGGCCTAGAAAGAAAGGGCAAGATGGGGACACACCCACACATACACACACATACACATCCACACACATACACATCCACACACAGACGCCGACCCTCTTATACGTGAATCGGCGTGAGTGGGTATATGCAACATCCAACGGTGTACACCGACCGAGTCTTCAAACAGACACACACGTGCATTTCCGTGCATGCGGCAGAGAGAACCTCTTCCTCAGCGTTGGAGCGGCAGCTGGCAACCCTACACAGAGTTGTGTTTCAAGTGAGACACAGGCCTATGAAGCCTGTCAGTCCATCTATAAATACAACTATATATGTTTGCGTCTGTGCGACACTATATCAAGCAGTGCACATGTGTACACGTATATACAATTGCGTATACACACACATGCTCGTTCTGTGACTCCAGGCACCTACCAGTGCGGTTGCTTCTACATATTTACACATAAGTCTCTCTCTATATATATGGGAGTCCAGGCACCTACCAGTGCGGTTGCTTCTACATATATATACATATATGTACACGTATGTCTCTCTCTATATATATGTATATGTGTACATATGTATATGTATATGTATACATAGCTACATAATATATATATATATATTGTATATAATCGTATGTATACATATGTACATATATAGAGGTGGGTGCATGTATTAAGCGTGTATTTGAACGGGCATTCATATGGAGGTGCACTGATGGATGAGTGTGCTGAAGGAAGATAAATTTTGGGACTTCTAAAGGAAGGGGTGTCGCATTTAGCGGTCTGCGAGGACGTCTCTTCTGTTTTGTGTAGCTGCTTTCCCCTCCTTTCGGGGGGGTGCTTTCCTTCTTCCGTCGCATTACCCTTCTTCCTCGTACAGTCTCTCTTCGTGTCCTCCCTTCCCCACCTTTGTCTTCTTCAGGTCCCCCTTTTCCTTGTGGTTGTCTCTCTTTGTCTGCATGCGCGTGTGTGTGCCTCCCACCTTTTCGCGGCCTCTTTGACTGTTGTTTTCCCCCGTTCACCCAGCCCTTTTCGCGTGCTTCTTCATCCGTTCTCCTCCTCGACTTCCGCTCCTGCTCCCCCGTCTCCCTGTCCGCGTTTGTTCTCTTTAAGTGCTCGTCGCTCTTGTCTCTACCTCCTGTGCTTCCCGTCCTGCTTTTCCGGTTCCTGCGCCGCACCCGTCTGACTGTCGTCGCGGTGGGCCTCTTCTTCGTTGGCGGCCGGCGTGCAGCAAGGAGGTCACGCGTGCGAGCGACGGAGCGGCTGCTCCTTGTCTTCAGGACGACGTTTTTGCCGCTGCTGTTGCTGCTGTGTTGGTGTCGCTGCTGCAGCTACTACACGGGCAGCAGACACCCGGCTGCTGCGGCGCTGGAAGCGCCAGAAAATTCTGCGAAATGCGCCACACACCCATCACCGTGGAGGTAAAAGAAGTCTCAGTTGCTGCCGCTGCTCGTCCGATTCTTCTTCTGTCTACCGCTGTCTCTGTCTCTGCGTAAACTTCTGTCTCCCTCGCTACATACATAGGTGCATACATGTATGTATGTATGTATGTATGTATATGTATCAATGTGTCCATAGTCGTTCATGTGCTGAACGCGTCCACGAAGTTTCTTTAGGTCTCACGTCGCGCAGAGCAACGCGAGAGAGCAGCAAGAGAAGGAACAGGGAAGGGACACGTTAGCCAGCTGCAGCTGTCTTTAAAGCGAGAGGAAAACGAAGGGAAGCAGCTGCGTTGTGACTGCGTCGGATCCAAAGACCCCGGGATTCATGCGGAAGTGATTCTTCGTTGAGAGAAGGTGGGAGTTTGTCTGTGCCCCCCACCCTCTGTCTTTAACGCATTGCGGCTAACACGTCATTCGCGAAGTTCTCTGCAGGTAAATTCTCTCCGCTTCGTATGGTGAACGGTCAAAACGAATGCTGCTTTGGGTGCTGCACCCTTCTTTTCGCCCCTACATGCGTTGTCACTACTACGTGAGGAAGTCGTGTGCAGAGCCCCCTCCGGGTTGACCGGACCTTCTCCTTGCAGAACAGATGCCAGAGAAGAAGTTTATCTGCTTCAGCACGTGCCCCTAGGCTTCAGTTCCCTACTGTATTCTTGTTCAGTTTGAACTACCTGCATTCATCAGTCTCTGTGTGCATGTATGTATGTACATACGTGGGACGTATCTGTAGTCGTTTGTAGCGAGGCCGCTGTCTGGGTTATAGATAGAATTCCTAGCTCTTGAAACGTATCGAGGGCGCTGTGTGGATGCGGAAATGCGTGGCAGTGTGTGTGTGTCTCTGTCTCTCTCTGTATATATGTGTATTTGAATGTCGCCACTACCTTTCTCACAGCAACGAGATAAGGAATTCCGCGTTCCACGCTGTTGGAAGCTTTTCGTATATTCCTGCAGACTGTGGAAGTAGCTGCCTACTTCCACACGCACTCACGCACATATATACTGACAGGTATATACCTATATGCTTTGTTTTGTCTCTCTCCCTCTCTCATGTGTATGTATGTGTGCATGCACCTGTGTGTGTCTACTTCCGGAGCTGCATAATGGTGTAGATCCACGTGTGGGTCTATACGTGTGTGAGTCTGTAGCGTCACTCACTTCATTCGAACGTGCGCGAGGACACATCTTTCGCTTGAACTCTTCATTTTATTTCTCTTCGAATGGGCGCAAGTGCGCCTGTGTGTGCTTGCGTCCCGGGTGCAGTAGGCAGCCGCACCGAGAGGCGTCACGCGCATGTGCACCTATTTAAAAGTGTATGTAGGCATCACCACGTCTGCAGGACAGCTTCTCTGTATAAACGTATATAGGTGACTGCCAGCTGGCCCGCTGCCTATGGAGTCTATCCGCATTTACGTGCGTTTACGTGTAACCGCGTGCACAGGACAGCTGCTCTCTCTATATATATACACGTGTGTGTAACTGCCCATTACACTGTAGAGTCTAATCGCCTGCGTCTTCTCTACTGATGTGGATATTTGTTTTTTAGTCTACGTAGACGTAGCACGCGGGTGTGTGTGTGTGTGTGTGTGACTGCAGTGCTAGTCCCGCAGCTGCTGGTGGATGGGCAGTCGGTCGGCTCCTACGAGGAAGTGATGAAACTTGAAGATGACGGACTGTTTGGTAAGTTCTCCCTTTTCTTCCGTCCTCTTTTTCCTCGAGAGTCTTCCTTCTCATCCTGTCCTGGTGCGCCAGTGTCTGACAGCCGCCTTCCTCTGTCTTCCGAAGAAGGGGCCAGACGGTCTCTCCGTCTTCTTCTCTGTGTGTGTCGCCCTACCCGTGCATTCCTCCGTGGACGCATTTGGTTTCGCTCTCTTTGTGCACCTTTTCGGCTGCTGTGGACGGCCTTTCATTCTGCCGCGAACTTGTGTCCCTCTCCGTATCTGTCTCTCTTTGTGTGCGTGTCTGCCGTCACTCCGTTCGTGCTGGTAGAACTCCTGGTGAGTCTCGGCAACTTGCCTGTCCTTTTCTCTCCTTCACAAGTGGATATCTCGCGTCTCTCGAGGCACACGTCAACTCAAAAGTGCATGCTGGGAAGGATAAAGCGCCCCTTTGGCTGCGGCGTGCAGAGAAGGGCGATCGGGAGACGTGCTGCTATTTCGCCCGGAGATGCTTTCTCAGCCACGGCGCGCTTGCGTGTCTGCTTGACAAATATACGTGCCCCCGTCCCGTAGTCTACGCAGTAGAACTGCGTCCGTTTCAACAGCAGATGCTGCTGCTGCTGCAGTGGATGTGCCAGACGGAAAAGCCTCACCGCGCGGGCTCCTGCAGTCGTCAAACGTGCGCCTGTCCCACGCGCGAGGCATAGGCGAGCAGATGGCCTCTACGCCTGCTTCTCTGCTACTTGAATGTCAATCTTCTGTGCAGCCTTTTTCTTCACCAGTGGGCTGTCGTGTAGACATGCACACATATGCAGGAGGCGGTGGCGCCGCTGCTGCGTGTCTCTTCCTTGCTTCACTATCTTTCGCGCATGCCTCACAAGTCCTAGTTGTCTCTGCAGAAGTATGTATACGTATGTAAACATATTTGTATATCTGTATGTGTGGTCCCTTGTGTGTCTTGTGTCGCACGTTTACTTATATTCTCCCTGTCTCCCTCTGTATCTGTATACCAGAAAACGGAAGTGTGGCTGTGTTGGGGGAGATTTCCTTGGCTTTTGCTTCCGTTGCTGCAGAGGAAGGTACATGAGCTCGTGCAGCAGCATGTGCTTGGAAGTATGCAGCTCGCAACTTCTGTGCCTGCATCCCTGCAGCGAGGACGTCTGTAAACGTATTCGTGTGTTGTTCTATCGTTCCTGTGCTGCCCTACTGTGGCAAACTCTCCCATATATATATATATATATATGTATATGTATATATATATATATATGTGAATGCACGTCTGTGTGTCTCTGCGGTGCGGACTTGTGCGACGTAGGCCTCTCATATGTAGCAGAGGAGGGGCTACATTTTGTCTCTGTTTCTCGAACAAACGTGAGTTTCCTTGTTTGCTCCATCCGCCCGTCCTCGCAGCCTTTCTGTGTCTCTCTCTGTTTCTCTCTCTGTTTTTGAGACTCTCCCTCTCTGTGTCTCTTTCTGTTTATATAGAGGAAGGCTCATCTGCGTCGACGCATCCTCTCTGAATGCAGACACATATACACACGTGTACCGCACATGTCTCTGTGTGTCCGCGTGTTTGTGTTGTGCATGCGTGTGGGTATGTGTGCGTGTGTATGTGTGTGTGTGTGTACATATATGTATGTGTGTATATATATATATGTATATGTGTGTATGTAGGTGCATGAAGGTGTCTGCGTGTCCCCCGCATATATATATATATGTACAGAGAGAACGAGAGAGACGAAGCGAGAGCGAGAGAGAGGTGAAGATACAAGCACGTTGGTTTTGAGCGTGTTGCAGGGAGACATCTTCTTCTGTTTTCTGCCTGGTGTGAGTTGCGACGTGCAGACGCGCTCGTAGCACGGGGACGGTGTCCCACTTGTCTGCAGCCCCGGCACGTAGGACTTATCAAGTGCACCGCCTGTGGCACAAGTTTTCGCGAGCTGCTTTCTCTGCGAAGGCAACACGAGGGACAAATCGCTGAAATGTACCGGTAGGAAAACTTCTCTTCTTCAAGCAGTCTCGCGCTTGCACATATCTGTCTCTTTATGTACAGGTAGGCGTGTGTCAGCCAGTGTCGCTCGAGTCTCTATACACATGCGACCGTGCGGGTGTACCGGACGACGCGGTCGCCTGCAGACCTTACTCAGCTGCCGCGAAGGTGTCCTTTTCTCCTTGGTCTCTTCTGTGTATGTGTATACAAACATACTTTTCTTAGTGGGGGGTATGTGTGTACCTTGCGTCTACCACACATTACTACCTGTATGTGTCTATGTGCGTGTTGTGAGGGTGTGAGCACCCGTGTAGGCGCTTCAGCTCGGTGTGTCTCTCGCGCCGCTGTTGTCCACTCTCTCTGTTTACATATGTACCCCTGCACATATATATATATATATATGTATATGGGCGCGAGTTCCTTTAGGGTCATGCCCACCTGGAAGTAGCCACAGATTGCCCCTCTCTCACTTGTCTACGCGTGCGTCGATACTTACACGCACACGGACGTGAAGACAGATGCGTAACATAGGTTTAGGTGTCTTTCTCTCTTTGGGAAGGCTCCCAACATGTAGCTTCACGTTTCCAAGTGCACCGTCAGTTTGTTCGTACATATGCGTGGACGTACGTTTTCTGCAGAGGGCTGCCGTGTTTCGGTAGATAAGAAGTTGCTGTGGTGGAAGGTTTTAGAAAATATATGCGTATATGCCTCTCCTGGAGGTCAGTTTGTTCATTTCAACACCGAGAAGAAAAGTAGCCAGGTACTCGGCTGTTCACGTCCAGGCCTCACACAGCCGCAGATAGACACAAACCCACACACAGAGGTATACTGTTACCCACGCGTGTCCGTGGACGCGGCTCATCTTTTACACCGAGAAGAAAGCTATACAGGTACTCTGCTGTTCACGTCCAGGCCTCACATCTGTGCAGATAAAAAGGCAGACACACACGCGGAGGCGTATTCTTATCTGCGGCTGTACGTGTGAATGACTCATCGTTGCGTAGCTTCGACATACACAACCGTCATCCTGTGTGTGTATATATCTGTATCGTGGATGTGAGCATGTGTGAATATATAAAGAGCACGAAAAGAGGGAGAGACATACAGACATACGAGTATACGCCCCTGGTTGCTACTCAAAGACGGACCGACGTACATGTCAGTCTTTGTGTCTACAAAGAGAGATAGGCAGAGACAGACAGAAAAGAGAGACACACAGAGAGAGACAGGGCTAGACACGGCGTCTCCACACAGAGGATCGCCACGGTTCTCTTGCCCCCCTTATGCTCTTCCTCTCTGCACGATAAAAGGACGGCTGGGTGGGGAAAGCCTACACAAATCTGTCTTTTCAAACCTCTGTCTGCATACAGTGCATGAAGAGGTGTGCCTCTGTGTTTGTCGGTGTCTGTGTGTTTGTGTAGTGCACCGGTGTTAACAAGTATCTACGCCCGGGTGTCTCTACCTGCGTACGAAGACGAGCGTGACTGAATACGCGCATCTGCGTCACTCTCTCTATACCTGAACTAAGGACGAAGGAAGTCCATATGCACCTGTGGATCTGTCTGTGGAGGGTATGGCTGCAGACTTGTTTCCATGTACAGCGGCTCGGGCTTAATCTCACACGTAACTGGACTCGTGTGGGTCTGTGTGTCCCTCTACAGAGCGCACAAGTATGCCGATTATTTCTGTGTATCACTGTCATCTCTGTGTGAGGAATCTATAGTGTTTGCCTACGTGTATGTACCTGTCTGTGCACTAACGGGCGTATATATATATCCATATATGTGTATTTGACCAGTATACTGAGTGTATAGTGTATGTGTAGTATGCGTATATATATACGCCTATTTTCTGTGCGGCACGTATATAAATACACATATATATATATATATACACTTGTATATTGATAGACGTATTTAAGCCGTATACTGAATATGAAGCGCACACACAATATGCGTGTATATATATACGCATGTTATCTGCGTCTATACAAACAGATACATACATATGTACGTAAGCCGTATACTGGGTTCGAAAGGTATGTATAGGAAAGGTGTACTACATCTTGTATTTTGTCTGTATGATCCAGCACGTAGGGCTCCGCACAAGGTACAACTTCGGCGCTACAGGTACAGGAGACTTGTGTGTCTCGCCTCTTTTCAGCTGCGCATGCCTCCTCACATATGTGCATGCGCCTGTCGCAATTTTTTGTCCTCGTGTGGTAGACATTCTCGTCCTCTGTCTTCAGCGGTAGGCTCGGGGCGTGCTTTTTTCTTCTCCACCACGTCTCGTCTTCTCTACTCTTCTTGATCCGTCTCCCGTACAACGCATGCGTCTGCCTGCTTGTCTCTTCCGAGACCGTTCCGCCGGCAGAGTAGCAGGCATGCGCGGGAGCATCTGGAGACGCCATCGTTCTGTTTGCTGCTCCTCTTCGTTGCCTCTCTCAACATTTTCTGTGT
Source organism: Sarcocystis neurona (assembly GCA_000727475.1). Classification (NCBI taxonomy): domain Eukaryota; phylum Apicomplexa; class Conoidasida; order Eucoccidiorida; family Sarcocystidae; genus Sarcocystis; species Sarcocystis neurona. Next base: position 2,379,330 of record KL647305.1, read on the forward strand.
TTATCGCCTTTCTCTCGATTTCTGCAGAGGGCGGTCGACGCGGTCAGCTCCCATCTTCAGCTGCCCCGTTGATGAACAGACCAGTACGTCCGCTTGCACGTGCGCGCCCGTGTGCCCGTCTACGGTAGTTGTACACAGAGGCTTTCGTGTTTTTCGCCGTGTATACATGTGTACGTCCTCATGAGGAGGGTATAGGTAGTAGGTTTTCTAGCATGTGTCCACGTGGAATTTTATTCCGGTGCCCTTTTGCTTGTGGTACGTATGTATGTACACGTACTGTAGGCGTGTGTAACTGTCTAAGTAGGTCGCCGTGCGCCCACTTTTGTGATGTGTATATACGTACGTATATGGTTCGTATGTGTATCCGTACATACAGTTATATAGATGTGTCTATATACGTGTGTATGTATGTGCGTGGAGGTAGCGCTCTTCGCGTGCGTCTCCATGCAGTATAATCTATTTTGTCTACGTGCGTATATCCGTATTTACGTATATGTGTGTGGGATTGGGGGAGGGGGACGGTGCGGGTGTGTGGTGGCCGTACGTACGAACGCACGTATGTCTATGCTTGCGCACACAGATAGTACCAGCTGTGTAGGTAGACCGCCCGTGTGTACGAAGAATAACTATTTGTATCGTCCTGACAGGTGTCCGTGTATGTGTGTCCGTGTATGTGTGTGCGTGTATGTACATACGCAAGAAATTGCCCTTCCTTCCCCGCGCGGACACATTTTTGCAGATGGGCTCATGAACCTGTGGTGCACGGGGATAGGGAAATACGTGTGCGCGTGTGTCTCTCTAGCATTCGTACAGTTGTCCAAAGGAGATCCTCCTGGTACACATACACACACTTCCCCCCTGTCAAACACTCCAGGTCTATCGTGTGTTTATGTGTACATCTGTTTGTGTGTGTGCTCGTGCCTTTGCTAGAGACAAACACATTTAGCAGCGAACCTGCTGCTACCGCAGTTCTTTTTCCTGCTTCGCTTCTGAAAACTCCGGCGGAAACCGGCGAAGGAGCACGACGGGGCGTCAGAATGTTTTTGTGACCTCCCTCGTGCGACGATGAACCCGTCTACGTTCTTTCTTGGTAGAAGTCGGAAGGGACTTGTCCACTGCGTACCCCCATGTCGCTGCCGGAGGTTGTCCTGGCGGCACCAGGTCGAAACGCGAGAACGGAAGAGCGAGGGAGGCCTTCCTAGGTGTTGCGGTGTGGTATTGTCCGTCAGGATGTTAGTACTATTACATCTGCGCGTGTGTGCATATGTGCATGAAGAAGGAGTACGGTAGAGAGAGTCGTGGTCGTTTCTGTGTGACTGCCGCGTTCGGAGGTAGGTGGCCAAATTCTCGTACGGGTGGCGAACCCATCTGAAGGCTTCCCTCCGGGTGAATATGTATAAGTACGTAACTGCGTGTACATCTGCGTGACATACCCTGGGTGCCTCTGGGGGTTAGCGGACGTTTCCGCGGAAACAGGGATAAGTCATTTCCTTAAACGGGTGCTAGAGTCCTTGTGACACGCTGCTGCTCTCACAGGCTGGGAAATTTATTTTGGCTACTGCGGTGCATGCGGTAGCAGAAGAGGAGTCGATGACCCTTTCTGCCCACGCTGCCATCTTTCCATCAGAGACATGGCCATTGCAAAGGTGTTGGGACTAGGCATCTGCAGGAGCTCTGTTTGCGCCCAATGTGGGAAACCAGGTATCTTCCCTCCGTTTCCTCCATCCGGACTTTTAATCGATTCATACATCGTTCTACTTCCGCCCCATCCATATCGTAGATGTACATACATATATATATATATATATATCTGTATCAGTAGGTGTGCGGACATGTGTATGTACCGCTACGTACAAGCGACGTATATATAGAGAAACGGGGACGTGTGGTGATACACATGTATATATGTATGTACATGTACTGATTAGTACGTAGGTGTGTTTGTATGTGGGTGTGTGTATTTGAATGTACTTTACGCGCATCCGAATAAATACCGGTGGTAACATCCCTATGTGTATGTGTGTATGCATGGACGTGTAAGAATATACTTTGTATGTTAGTTGTAAGCGAGAGTGATGTGCTCTACCACATGAGCAGGCCAGTAAATACTTTCAGTGTACAACATATATATATATATATATATGTGTAGGTGTGTACACATACGTGGAGACTTGTATCTGCAGTGTGTGTGAATAGCGAGGCGAATTTCGAGAGCCTAACGGCAGCTCGTAGTAGGTCCGCGAGTAGGTCCGCGTAGGTCCGGTCGTGTGTGTGCCTTCACAGGGAGGTGTCGGGGAGAGCGGGAAGGGGGGGGCTGCGAACGGCCGCAGGCCGAATGTTTCCCTTTTATCGCGGCTTTCCACGTTTCTCTCATTGAGTCCTCACAACGGGTTTTCCTTTGTCCTCACTCTCTAAATTTTCGTCTTTCCTCTTTCCGTTACCTCTCTTGTGTTCTTGGCACCCACAGTGTGCCTGTGTTTCCTCGCTTCTGCGTTTATTATCTCTGGACTTCTTCTTCTTCTGCGTCCCTCTGCTACTCGTCTTTTCGTTCTCTTGCCGCGTGCAGCGGTGCTTTTGCTTCCTTCCTTCTCTCTCTGTTCCCTCCTGCTTTTATCTTCACGTCTTCTTGTTCCTCTTCGTCTTACGGCCCTCTGCGTCGCTACCCATGTTCTTTCTTCCCTCCGTGATGCACGCCTCTGCGTGTGCCCCGACGACACATGTTCTTTTCTTTCGAGTCCTCATTTATTCCTCTTGTTTCCGTTTTCATTTTGCTGCTGCTGACTTTGTGCTTCCCCCTCCCAGCGGGTGGGGTGCAGGATTGTCTGAAGCCGCTTACAGAGGAAGCGAACCCCTTCGCGGGGAAGCCACTGGGCGGCAGCTTCGCAACTAGCCGGGCGTCTCCTGTGTGCGAGGCATGTGGATACCTTCTGACTTACCTGCATCCTGTGAAGAAGCACCTTTTCCCGCGGGGTCTACGCAATATCTGCCGCCAGTCGTTTGCAGACAATAATGATATGGAAGCTAGCTCTGTCGCACGCAGAAGCAGCGGCGTAGCGACAGAGCGTGTCGGGTGCGGCGGCGACGTCCACAGCCGAAGCAGCGGCAAGAGCAACAGCAGTAGCAGCAGCAAGCTTAAGATAACGAAAGAGTGCTCAGTTGAGCACCAGAGGAAGCAGCAGGGGGAAGCCGACCGGCACCTGCAGGAGCAGCAGATGCTGGTGGTAGCTGGGAAAGCTGAGGGACAAGCTGAAGATCGTGAACAGCGAGATAACAGGGGGGAGGAGGATGAGAATGAGGAGGAGCACACGAGATCGACGGAAAGGACGGAAAACGCAGAAGGGGAGTCACGTGAAGAGCGTTTACAATGCACCAGCGCCACAAAGTCTGAGACTCACGAATAGGAACAGAAGACGCAGCTACGCCAGGCATGTGCGCCGACGGAAGACTCATCAGACCGCCTGGCACCCCGGTATTAGTGTTCATCGGGGCGTATCTGCCGTCTGGAGGCTGTCGATTCCGCAAGGTGGAAACAGCGAGAGAGAATATAAGAACGAGGAAGACGAGGAGGAGGAGAAGAGGGGAAAGAAAGAGCGGCGCGCAGAAGAATGTGGAGGAAACAAATAAGGAAAAGAGAGTGCAAATGGGAGAGGTTTTCTTGTAGATTCTGTGTAACTACGTGTGTATGTGCACGTCGGTATGTTTCCTCGTAGCGCAGGTTGAAGTGTGCTTGCGGACGTGCTACAAAATATCTGTTTTTGTTACGTGACACTGAAAACGAAGGGGGGGCACTGGCAGGAAGCAAGGGTAGACAGCGAATATTACGAAGCTGCTGCCCTAGAGGGAGACGTGCGCACGTGTACATGAGTGTGTGTGTATATCTATGTGAGACACCGGGTCAATTCGGGTGGCACGGTGGATGGAGACGAAACTACAGACATGCTGGGAAAGAAGCTGCCGCCTGTACCTGTTCAGACACTTGTCACTAATACGGTCATAGAACTGAGGTTGTGACAAGGACGTAACTTCTCGACGTGCACAGGAATGCATGACCTATCCATATGGACACATGGCTCTGTAGAGAGAAATATAGTGTACACGTTCAAATATATAAATTTACGTATGTTATTATAATAGTTGTGTGTGGGGTCATTTGTGTGCGGAGCGTCTTAGAGAAACAGGGTCGTCGTTGTAACAGAAAGCAGTTTGGCTGCACGTACAAGCATTTCTCTCCGTGGGGAAGAGCATGACGAAGCTCATGCTCTCGCTCCTGGCAGTGGTCGGAGTAGCAGGGTCGAAGAAGAGCTGCGCACTACGAACGGGTAGGTGAAGTGTTGCATTTGAAGAGAGATGGGAAGGTTAGTGACCACTTGAGCACCTTTATGACGACAACTGTAGAAACATGCGAGCGTGCAAATGTGTTTGTCGAAGTGGGTGGATGGGTATAAAGGGACGGACGTGCAGGCGGTGGGTTGTACGTGTATATGCGCCAACACCTGCACAAAGCAGGTTGGACGGTGTGGTTGTCGCAAGTCTTCACCGGCAGCAGCGTCCCTCTTGTCGAGGAGAAGAATTCTCGGAGGGGGGGAAGTATAGTATACTGGGGTTGGTAAAGCTGGCGACACCAACGCAGTAACGTCTCTGTGACGTATTATCAACACTTAAAGCACACGGCGGTGCACGCGTGGGAGCGAAGATAGGCTGCGCCTAGGCGTATCACAAGAGCTGCAGAACGCATTCGTGTGTGCCGAGTGCACGCACGCCTGGGGACGGGTCCGCGTGTTCCTGTGCGAGAGCTTGACGGCTAGTCTATCTATCTGTCTGTATGTGTAATCGTGTATGGCGCGGATACTTGTCTTGCATGAGGTGCCTCTCGGACTTGCGAGGAGGAGCATGGATCATGCGAGTGCACCACCTGTAAACAGAGGTGGTCTTCGCAATTTGTGGAGTGCGGGAGAAGCACGCGATGCCGTGCGTGCGTGTCTCACCCATGTGTCAACAAGAAGTGGAGGAGGTGGTCACGCCAAACATCTGCCGACACAGCACCAGATCCTCACTACGGGACGGCAGCCTGTTGAAGAAGGGAGCAGCACGCTCTATTGGCACACCAATGCATACACGTGGTTCGTGCCTGTTTTTTAACATAACCTCAGATGGAGACACAGCTCTGTGTTAGCACAGGTCCTGGGCGGCTGCATGCGTGTACGAAATTTATATATGTCGGCATATATGTATGAAGAAGTATACATATACATCGGATAAGTACGTCAAATGCACACACATATATCAATTACATACATATTTGCAGACTGCTACCGTGATGTCTCAAATATACGAGTGCTCCGGTGTCAGTGTCTACTCGGTCACAGCTCCATGTCCGGAGATGTTGGCGCAGCAGTCTCCGTAGCACATCGAGGCAGGGGAAGACGACGTCTTGCTGCAGCTGAAGCTGCGTCTTTGCATTCTAAAAATCTCGGACACCTGAGTTGTGTGTCTGGTTAACGCGCGAAACCTGTTAATGTATTCTCTCGTGTATTGCAGACTGCGCCGTTTCTTCCGTATTCACCTACTTGAATTCTGCCGTTGCTTACCACAGTCTGCTGGTGCCAGTCAATGGTTATTGCTATCTAGTGCCGCGTGATGGTGCAGACTACTGCCTGCTGTCGCCTGCCAAGGCGTTCTGCGGCTTGCTTTTACACGCTGGTGCATGGTAAATTTTCGTGGTGCTCCTTTGCTGGCTGCCGCTGCTTGCTGCTGCTATTCCTCCTTGTGGCAGCCTACCCTACTTGCTGCTGCCTTTTGCTGCTTGTTGCCGCCGAGCGCCCCTGTTGCCGACTGCTGTTTGTCGCTGCCGACCGGTGCTTGTTACTGCCTACCGCTGCCACGGAACTCCTCCTCCTGCTGCTGCGCTTTACTGGTGCCTGCTGTTGCTGATTTGTGCCTGCTTCTGGACTGCGCGCGCTGCAGGTAGCTTGTGGCTGAATCCGCTTGCTGATGCCTGCTGCCGCGTAGTCGCGTTTACAGCAGCCTGCTGGTGCCTGGTGCAGCTTGCTGGTGCTTGGGGTGTCTGCTTCAGCATATCGCGGTTTCTTGCTGCGTGTTGAGACGTGGCAACGCGTAGAACCTCCTGGTGTTCCCTGTTACTCTTCCCCGCGACGTGACGCTAACTGCGTCTTACTCGGCGGCAGTTACGTGCTAATACCTGCGAGGACGACCCGCTGCTGTCGGCTGCCGCCTGCTGTATATCGCTGTCACACACAGGTGGCAGCTGCCTGCAGATGAGAGTTCCCACTTGGTGGCACGCGCTCCGTTGGGACGGGAAAAGCAGGCCGAACAGACTACACAGTACTCAGAATTCCTGGGTCGTCCTAGGTAGAAACCGTAGCACGATACAGATATCGTGACCTTTCCAGTTCCTGTACATCCGCGTGCACTTAAAGGTCCCAATAAAACGGGTGCTCTTATATATGACAAAACTAGTGACGTCAGCTGGTGCCGCTCTTGTATTTCTAAGACTGCCGTGTCGAAGGTAGAGACCTACAATTCTGGAAGAAAGGAGGGGCACCAACGCCTGCTGCACGCGTGCTCATGGCCTGCACCGCGTCTCAGACAACGGAGACGTGGTGCTTTGAGCTGTGCAGCACGTCATTATCAGCTGCATGCAGTGTCTAAGGACTGGATGCATTGCGCTGCCTGAGGACGACCCCTCTCGAGCGTGTGAACAGGAGCACGCACACCTCCTGTGTGGGTGTGTACGCAGGAGCAGATGTGTGGTGGGTGTGGTGATCCACATATGCAGGACGCCCATGAAGATGCACGGCTTCCAAAAAGGGTCGCTGTATGGAACAATGGTGGGCTGGTTGTTCGTGGCAAGGCAAGGCTGCTTGCGCGCACGCGGTCGCTGTATGGAACAACGATGGGCTGGTTGTTCGTGGCAAGGCAAGGCTGCATGCGCGCACGCCGTCGAGGCGCCGCTGCATGCATCGCCCTCTAGAAAGCTTGGTATACACCATGTAAGACGTCTACGTAAAGATCACTACTACAAAGTAAGTAGACGTTTCCAATACGCGACTATTCCCTGCCCTACCTATGTACTTCCGTGCCCTATAGCTACTGTGCACGCGCTGGATGTGCTTCATTTTGAGCACATGTTGCTTAGAGTGCATCTGGATGTCCACGCTCTACACAGCTTCCCCACAATGCTGCATTCATCCGCCATCCATCTGGCCGATGCGCACAACTCCACAGCTGCGGAGTTACGCCGGCAATTCCAGCCTTGGCAAAGTTCTTCTGCTGCAGAGTACGCACACAACGCTGTGAGGGCTTCCCCATTGTTTTGATCACCACGACAGCGTCCTGCCCTATTTCGTCGTGGAAAACTCACCCCGCATGCACGCGCGTTGCTAGCTTCCCGACCTTTAACCAGCACATCGGATTGAGATCAACTCAATAGATGCTATTCTTCTCTAGCGCACCACGCAACCACAAAGGCGATTGAAACAGCTGAAGTGTTGCAGCTCTTCGTGTGCGGCAGCACGGGGATTAAAACCGTTGAAGTGTGGGAGCTTTCCTGTGCGGCAGCACGACCTCCACATTTGTTGGCTTCTTGTTTGTTCAGAGTCTCAGTCACTGGGCGTAAGGACGTAGCGGGTTGCGACCATGCACCTCTATTGTGCGTTCGCTTGACGTGTTCTTCAGCAGGCTACACCCCTCTGGACTAAAATGCTTCTGGGGCTCACGGTGGACGCTTTCGGTTGTTCTCTCTTCGTACGGTGGGCCTAGGCCAGAAGCAACTTTGTCAACGGAAGAGTTCGTCTTTGTCGTGGAAGGCAGAAATAAATAACAACAACAGGTAGAGTGTGGGAAACAGCAACGCACGAGTCCATGTTGGCCTTGAGTAGAATCAGATAGGGTACACTGTGCCCTGCGTAGCTCATCTTCTCTGACTCACGGGGTGGCAGAGATCTCCTCTGTAACGGAGGAAAACAACTGAAACAACCACCAGCGCGAACGCTCAACTCCTCTCTCCACAGAATTCCATCCGTCTACGCAATTGGGGAGCGAAGTGACATACGAACTAGCGAGTGTGCAGTGCCTTTAGAACGCCATCTCAGACGGTATGATGTCATGGAAGCAGTGGAGATCCGTGGCCGCATCAGATCGAAGTGTAGTTCACTTCTACAGTCAAGCTGGCAGCTCACACGAAACACCTGAAGAGGTGGACATTTGTTGCTGCATACACTGTGGCTTACGTTTCACCTCTTCAAATATATGCTTGTATGTAATACGCATGCACGTGAAATACTAATTGACGTGGACAACAAGAAGTTATAGTGTGTACACAGAAATTACAGCTGTCTTCGCATCACACCAAAAACATGATAAGCATATGTTACGGGATTTCAAACGCTGCCTACTCACGTCTCGTCTGCACCCGTCGTATCGCCTGTAACAGATGGTTGTCGTTAACTCCTCCAAAAAGCGCTATCACCACCGGTCCGATACAAAAAACCTTATATATCCTTCGCACACATACGCCGCCACTTGATGTAGGGGCACATCTGAGTCCTTATGCCAGTACACAAGCAGAAAGTACACGAAATCGTAACGTATGTGCACTAGCTTTTTTTTCCGCGAGCTGGTGAACCTCCTTGCAAACAAGAAGGCACCGTGTCCCCTGATGTGAGCGTACAGGTGGCGGGCTTCCTACCGTGGTTACCACCACATCCCACAACCAAGAAGAGATTTCTGACTGATGTTCATGCACAGGTGAATGATTTTCTGCACTCATTCTCACGAGAAATAGCTAGTACCGAAAAGATCCTGCGTAGTTCTTACATTCAGAATAGCAAATATTTGCCGTTGCTCGTCCGGTAAAAAGGAAATGAGAGATGTTTTGATGACCGTGTACACCGGTTGTAAAAGACGACTAGCTGCATTGCCATAGCAAAACAGAGAGCTGACCGACAGTAAAATACAGGTAGCGCTTGCTTTTGTACGTCACCTTCGACCCGAAGTAGCGACCGACCACGCAGTTCCATGTTGGCTGGTGCTTGCTGTCGAAGAAACGTTTGATGTGGTCCGCCATGTCCTTAACGGTGCGGTACATTTCCATGGCCTATGAAAACGACGAAGAAGCGACATCGAGGCTCCTGAACAGAGGCGAGAGTTTCACCAAGTATTCACTTTCAGTACAACTAGCAGGTACAGACACATCAGCAAACGTGGAGAGATACGTGGGCCTTTCCTCACAGGGAGTGCTATTCTTCGAGTCCGGCGAAGCGAGTGCAAAAAGACGCTACAGAAAGGTATATTTATACAGTTATGTGTAATATAAACAGTTATACACGTAGGCAAAAACATGCACTTGTGCGCAGATCAGGGTTTGCGAGAGCAACTCGGCGAGTTGTGGTCCACGTGAGTACGCGCGGAGCCGACGTATGTGCTGCGGTAAAGCCCCTTTCTCAGAGAGGGTGTCCGCAAAAAATCATATGAAAACGCAGCCGTTACTGGTGCAAGGGTACAAGCGCAGAGGTACCTGTGTGGATGTGCTTGCTTACGCTTGCATGCACTTGTGAATATCCATGTATGTGTGTACATATGTATACGTATATTAGTCTACTTACAGGCGTGCACGTGTACAAGCGTGGCGTGGCTCTTTTGCTTCAAGCGAGACATTTCTGTAGTGAAGCCTTCGTGTTGGTTGACAAGTATATAAGTGCTCTCATTCTAGCACGGGGTTACTCCTTCAGAACAAGCGTGACCCTGCGCTCTTGCATGTCCGCTTACTTCTCTGAATGACGGAGACTGTGTGCTTATAGAGACCTGGGGCTAAAACATACACGAAAATATCGTATTGAAGAAAAATATGATTACATACGTGGACACATCTAGTTTCGCGCCGATGCGTGTGGGCCAACACATGTGTGACGGTGTACGGAAATGTGCATATTCATCCACGAGTTATTCGTGTACACACTTAGGAAAGGCGCCCATCATTAACACACGCGTAGGGAGACAAGGATGTTCACCGCGTGTGGGATAACACGTACGTCCCCAGTGGGTCACCTGCATACATGCATTTGCACGCTTTATGTACTTTGAGTAAGAGATACGTATAATCATCTGTACGCGCTTGCGTTTTAACCTACTGCAGACTCATCTGTGTGCAAACATACATGAAGATACCCACACGGACTATCAAGCAGAAGCGTATACCGAAGTAGACGTTGTCACACCTGTACTCATATTCCTGCACATGTACGAACATTCGCCGGCCCAGGTACGTGTGCACAACCGTGTGTTTCAGAGGACAAGATACACACAGCTGCACGAGAGGATGCAGGTGGAGGATGAAGCACCTTAGCTGCTTGCTCTTCGGCATCTCTCTTCATAGCTTCTGGCATTTCTTGGTTGCGAATGATGATTTTAGGGAATTTTGGGTCTTTTGAATCCATTCTGGTGACTCGTTTCCAACCACTGAATGGCAGTGGTGTTGGAGCGCAAGCGCAACATGCATTAAAGAACAATAGTTGAACTACCAACCGCACAGAGCAGCCGCTTGACAGCAGTTTCTTCCACGCGGGAGGCGACCGGAATCGAGGAGGTTTTTGCAAGAAAAAGAAGAAGGTGAACCTTTCCAACCGCACAAGGCGTCACCGCATCGTTGTACGCAGAAGACGGGAGTTTCCAGTCGGCTCGTGCAACCAAGAACTGTGTGAGCATCGGCAGATAAACAATCTTTAACGCACTCCCTATCCTCCTAGAATTCTGAGACAGACTATAGGCCCTGCCAAGTCGGCAGTGCGTACCTTCGCGGCGTACGCATTTGGCTTCTGGACTGTTTCGGTCTCCTTGCGGACTGACAAACGCACTTAGATGCACCAGGTCACTAGTGTGTCTATGGGAATTTTCCGTCGGTCAGGTTAGACGCAAAAACACTCAAACCTGCTCGGAAGCTACTCTTCCGGGTAGCTACATAACACACGTCGCGAAAAAAAACGGTCGAAGGTGTACAGACACACGAACACGTGTATTTGCACAGGCGTGTGACGCACGGGTGTACGTTACAGGTGAAAGACCCGCCCTTTTAGTCAGGAGGCGACGAGCAAAAAACATGACCTCGCTTGTGTCGAATTATCCCCCTTATGCGTGCTTCATTCAGCACGAAAACTCTTCAAGAGTAGAACCACACAACAGCAGGCCTGTGTCTTCGCTGTCAGATCTTCCAGGGCGGCACTGCAAGAATGTGTTATGGTGCAGTTATGGTTTCTGCGGGTACCTGACACTTCGTACTTCACGTGCACACTCTCAAGCTAAACGCATACCGACGAATGTGAGCCTGACACCAAACTCTTTCCTTGCCCGACGGTATCCGAAGTAGACGCCATGTCAAAAATAGTGCATTTGGATTCGATTTTATTACCTCGCTAGGGGAGCAGTCCCAAGAGGGTTTCTTCGACCACAAGTTCGAAGGATTCACGTCAACACACGTCGCTGCAGCGAGTCAGTGAGTTTTTTCTGGTGATGTCCGGCGAGCAAAGGGAAGACTTGTTTAACATAGAAAAAGGCAAAGTGTGCCCCGCCAATTTAATCAGCCGGTGCTTCTTATACACAGACGTGCACCGAAACAAATCGACGTTCGTGTGCCTCGTGTGAGCGCCAACAAATATTTGTCAATGTACCAGCGTCTTAGTACTGTCAGGTCAAGCGTAACATCAGAAACGAGACAACTGGTCGTCTTCATCTAATAAATTCATCGGCGGGCGACGACCGGCGCCCCGCAACTCCTCGTGCCTGCCGCTGCGGGGCGATTACTGCTGCCCTGGGAGGAGCGTATCACCAAAGCTTCCTCATATATGCATGGTTGCAGCGAAGTGGATCACCCACATGCAAAAGTAGCTTTTCAGCCACTCGACAGCGGAAACTAATTAAGTTCGGCCGGTGCGCTTGACGGAGAAATGTAATGTACCATGAACGAACACCGAAAGGCAAAACCGAGTGTGCGCGGAACAGCTTCAGCAGAGCCGGCGCAGATCGTTTTTAGCGTGTGCATTCTCAGTAGTTCTCAGCACCACCAGGCACTCGGAAGAACACTCTGGCATCCTAGATAGCCTACACCTGATAACGATGCCCCTATGTGTAGCGTGGTCCCCCATTGCCGTCGCACAGGAGTTCTGGTGTGCAGTTTCTTTGGTGTCGAGAAATATTGCATGTTTATCTGGAGCCTGTTTCGGATTTCGACCCCGAAAAAATATGTACTCAGTTCTCCTACACTGGACTGAGTACAAATTTCGCTGCTGTCTTAAAAATCGAGAAACAACTACACGTCAACATCACGAACTTTTCCCATACGTTACCACTGGAGGAAAGCCACTTACCGCTCTGACGGAACACGGACTGTCAACGTTTCCCCACTCCGTAACCGTAAGGAATTTTCACCTTTGAAATGCAGTGACGCAACTGGAATGAATTGCAGCGGCACCTTTGGCACAGATGCTGCTTCGGCGCAGCCTCCATGTCTGACACGTTTTGTGGATTGACCACTCGACGATTCGAGGGATTCAGAAAGATAAGGATCTCTCCACAGAAGTAACCAGAATAATAATGAGGAGGTTGAGAAGAGGTAGAAGGGAAGGCGCTTCCATTCCGCTCAAATCAGCAAACAGATGATCCCGGGGTGCACCACGTACAGCTGCTCTTTTTGGGGTCACGCGTAAGTGCCCCCGGCGGCTCAATAGAGCAGCATAGGGGTCTTTGTCTGGATGAATAAGTGATGCTGGAAATAAGGCACTGCTCAACTTCAAAAACGAGCACTGTCTCCACTCATATTGAAAAAAAGAAGCGTCGCTTTACGCGTGGACGGGGAGGGCCACTGAGAAACTGGCAAGACGCGCACTTTGTGTCAGTAACCTGGTAAAGGATGCAATAAACTATTTTTGCCCATCATTTAGGACACTGAGAAACTGACAAGACGTGCACTTTGTGTCATAAACATGGTAAAGGATGTGATAAACTATTTGTGCCCATCATTTAAGACACTATCTTGCTGATGTGCTCGACTCTCCCACCGCATCTTTTTCTTGCCCCCTATTTTGTTCATCTAGTGAACAAAATGGTCCCTATTCTGTGGAAGCGTCTGCGTATAGAGGATTCCGATGCATTTATTCCAGAAGATACAAAATTGAGATGTGGCTGTACATTCTGCACTTAAGTGCGACGTATCAGGTAGAAGGACTTTCCCCCACCGTTGCACGGTGAACCCGGTGAAGGATCGGCAAATGCACACATGTTTACAGTTTACTGCAGCGCAAGCAGAAAGGTGGCAAACCCCGTAAGAAGTACAAACCTGACGCGTGTCAAGAACCTCGCGACGCAGGTTTCAAGTCAGGAGACCGTAGAGCCCTCTGAAACTTGAGCATGTCAGACAAACCTTTCTGGCAGCACATTCTCAGAGTACTGTGCCGCTCAAGCGGGTGTACTTTTTAAAGGGCCACACTCATCAACCGCTCGTCCGATTATGGCGGATGGATGATCTGACCGTATACCAAAAGGTTCCTGTCTCTGAGTGCCGGCGTACGTACTTGAAAGTGTACACATGACAAACGCATTTCCTTACAGACGAGGGCTCAAGCGTGCTCTCGAGGTGCCGCATTTCAGTATATGGGACGGAAAAGCATACGAAAGACAGCCACTGCGACCTCGATAACAATATACTAATGCTCCTGTACATGACTTATGTGTATTTCTCTTCATGATTTGTGACAGCCCATAAGAGTTGGTGGATAGAATGCCGCTACAGTCGCATCCAAAGACGTACATGTGTAGTCACACACACAGTGAGAGAAGATATATATGCTCGCATACATAGAGGCGTGTGTACACGCGTATGTATGTCTTCTCCCGCATGGGCACGGCTAGAGGTTGTGAATCCTTTACAGTCCCTTATCTCGTCGAGTCAAAATAGGTAGAACAAGAATGTACCGACAGACGCAACAGCGTTTTCTCACCACGTTTGTAGTCGGGGCGCAGCTGTCATCGTACAACCGTGTACGGTTTGTATGCGTGTGGACTGTCCTAGTGACACTACGGTGCAATAGAACAATGAATTATTGTTTGATTAACGATTGTAGGTGCTTCATCACCTCATAAGTCGTCGTTGACCCCCAGGTTGTCACGCATGGGTTGGTGCATATCGACTGTAGTCAAGTATGTGTGAATCCGCTTTTTCGAGCACATGAGGGTGAACGTAATATATACACATATAGGTATGCTTACGAGTCGGACAACTAAGAATGAAATATACATACATATACATATATACATGCATATACGTATGTTTCATCTGCAGGATGATAACCGACGTGTCTTCACGGGGAGTCATGCGACACACACGTTCCGCTCGTACTTCAAGTGACCCTGGGTGACGCTGGGGCGTACGGGTCCGACAGCCACGTAGATTTCTAACATCTGGGACATATAAGACATGGGGCATCCTTCCGTCGCCTTTGCGCATATCTGCTCTTCCTGTCTCCACGTCACGCCCTTTCCAAACCTTTACACCCCGTCAACCACTACTGCCCTGCACCACGCATTCAATCACTCACTATTTCCATACGAGCTCGATGTGCTCTTGGGTTGCTGAAGAAAATCCACTGCAGTACTGCAGGGCGGCTCGACTACAGGTACGTGACAGACGAAAGTAGGGCGCTCTAAACTTTCATTCCACTCACCACAACGCGGAAAACGCTACTGTAGTACTACCTACCACTGTCCACAACGTGAACAAACCTGGTCTACCTTAGGACGTCTGCGGAGGGAACCTGTGCGACTGAGATTGGCTGCAGTCCCAACCTGTACACGGTCCCCGCCGGGGAGGCAAACGCGATTGAAACGTTACTCTCTAGTTTCCTTTTTTGAAGCGACAGGACCTTCGGAGTCGACCCTACGGTAGAGCATTTCATGGCGTAAGCGAAGCTGCGAAGGAATTCTATGTCTGCAAAGCCACAACTGTAAGCGCCGCCACATGCAAGTTGTCGCTCTGCCGTTAACCGTTACAGCTTCCTCTACTTCGACGTGTGTACGTTTCAGCCGGCCTGTCATCTGCTGTATTGCGACAGCGCTCACCCCAGCACTCGTGCAACGCCCCCCGTCTGTCTTACTTTCTCGCAATCAACGGGTTGTCCACCATGCTGCGTGCACGTGTATGAGTTGTCCAACCAGCTGCCTTCTTCCCATGTGGCGATTTCCTGTGCAGCGGCCCTAGCCGCAACCAGCGTTTTTGAAGTTGCGGCATGTGGGCCCTCACCAGCAAGCCGTAGGAAGCGCTATGAAACCTGGGTGGGACTACTGTGATGGTACACCCGTCGGAAACACTACTTGTAGTACCACCCTTGCGGCAGACACCTGCGCGTCACTACTTCGCTCAGTGATAACGCCGTGTCTACAGGTGAGATAATATTTGCTAGTCGCGGGTAAACAGCGTGGACGGCCCCTGCCTTCGACTTCACCTACTGTCGACCGGCCGCCACTTACCAGCTCGTCTCTGACTCGACATAAACGTTTCGTGGAAGTGACGTAGAAAGTGCCCGAAGCAACGACATATTCCCTATCTCTATCAACGTCCGTAGGAACTGCCAAACAAATGTGACAGGGAAGACGACGAAGAAAGATGGAAGATCTACGGCGAGGAAAACCGGCCACGCAAGGCAGTGGTTGGATACCTTTTTCTTTGTTACTCATGCTGAGCGCATTGGTCCCTTCCGGGCTCATTGCCACCGTTCCTCCAGAAGGGTCGACGCAGGCGGAGAAGTCAAGTTTGCGTGCTGCCAACGGCACCTCGAAGCAAGACACGAACCAACGTGCAGCGTCGAAAATCGGTGAATTTACATGGGTGGATATAGGATCGAAAGCCTAAACGCCCTAGGGTCGCACGGAATAAAGTAATCATATCTAGACCACGCGTCTTTGAATATCTTCGAATGCCTAGAGCACAATTATGCGCGCGTTGTAACACGAACACGCACACGTTCGTGAGAGGGCAGTGGTTTTTTGTTTCAAAAAAACACGCGAAGGAGCATATGGTTCTTTTGAGGGTGATGCAATGGACCACGCATCAGTGGTGCGTCCGCGTGCACAAACTGCCATCGTGTGCGTTTGCAAAACTGTGGTGCGAGATGCCCAGTTCTGCGGGCCCTGCAACAGTTAGACTTGCTTCAAGTCGTGGTCGAAAAGACGTAAATTTGCGGTGACGGGGGAAAATTCCTGTCTCTCATGCCGATGAGAGGCTACTTATCCGATAGGGTTTGAGTGCGAAGTAGGAAAGCAGGCGCAGAGTTGCACGAATATGGCATCATTCCTCACCGTTGTGCTATTTTGAGTATACGGAGGAGAAGCAATGGTTGAATTCATTCTCGGGAAAAGAAGCTTCTCTCTACAGAGTCGACAGTTTGTGTAGTTCAACGTATTTGTGTGGTATATAGGGACTGCATTCGTTGGTTCCTGCTTGCGCGCATGTGGTCCAGGCGAAATACAGAAACCACTGCGCGACCGCAACCAGTACAAGTACGTGGAGTTGCCGAATCGGCTGAGAGCTGTTGTCATTTCGGTGCCTAATTGCGACCGCGCAGCGGCCTGTCTTGCTCTGCACGCGGGTGCTCATCAAGATCCTGACGACGTACCTGGGACCGCTCACCTAGTGGAGCACATGCTTTTCATGGGATCAAAAAAATACCCTCAACCGGGGAACTTTTTCCAGTTTATTTGGACCAACGGCGGCATCAGCAATTCGCACACCGATCAAATGAAGACAGACTTTTTCTTTGAAATACCCCCGCACCTCCTTCCAGAGGCTCTTGATCGCCTCGTACAAAACTTCGCTTTCCCGTTGCTGGAGGAGAGTAGCGTCAACGACGAAATCCATGCGGTGGACGCCGAATTCAACTACAGGAAAACCTTGGACAGCCGGAGATTGCACATGATACTATCGCACGTGAGTTATCGCTCATACTGCGTTGTCAGAAATTTTACGCGTGTACTCGTCCTCGGAGTCCACGGTGAAACTCCTCGCGGAATATGACTATTTTGTGCTGAATGCCATCCCTTCACCGTTAGAAAAGCATAGCGACGGGAGAGACGGCGTGAGAACACGAAGCCAGTGAGTTGACATGGCAGCTTTTCAGCTTTCCTTCCTTTCCTGCACGGCTGCCCTCCAGTCGAAATGATGAACCATCTAGTACGCGTGTCCCTGCCTATGCGTGTACGTACGTATACCTTTTAGACGCACGCACGGGGTGGAGACAGGGGCCGTGGGGATAAGAGGTCGGTCTCTGTGTAGGTCAGTTGGACTCTGTGCGTCTTCACTCCAGAAATATTGCTCATACGTACTAGGGCTAAGAAAGTCTTCGATTTCTCTTCTAAGCGTCTGGGCTTGAAGTGACCCGGACGCCTCGAGGTCAGTGTGCATGGAGCCGCGAGTGGCGCAGGGAATTTGGTGGCTGTCGACGGGCGTGTGCAACGGACGTGGCGGCGTCCGTCATCTTTTTCTCCTTCACAGGTACCACGGCTGCCTCACCTTGCAAAGTTTACAACTGGCAACTTGCACTCCCTCCTGCATGGTCCTCGAAGCAAAGGCATCGAGCCCTACGAGGCCATGAGAAAGTATCACGATACCTGGTAAGTGTGACACGCAATGTTCTTCAGGGAGATCATTCCATCGCAGACCTTTAACATACCTGGGGAACCTGTTTTCTTTGTGATCCTCGAATATTGAAATACACCATTAAGCGTACGCAATTGTACGGACACAAAAGTAATACGATATTTTTTCCATCTCTGGTCACGATCACAGAATCGCTGCGATGGTGTCCTTGTGCCTTTTTCACTGGAGTGTTGTCATTCCCCCGCCTGCTGCACAGAAGCCGCTTGTGTTAGACACGTCCGGCAGCCCGGGCATATTCGCTCTGCTTTGTGGACTGGGTAGAATCCTGCAATTCAAGGTAAAGGGAGGGCGCAGTCTAGGCGTATCAGAAGTGTCACTGAAAAAGCATGCAGCTAGGGTGATGCTGAAAGAATAGACAAGCGCATTGTCGACACAACAACACAAACTTTCTCACAGAAGGTTTCCTGGAGCAGTTTGTGTGTGTGCTCAAGGACGCCTTCGTAGGTAGCTGTAGATTGTTTCTTTTTTGCCAAATGCCTCCTCCAATCGCAGCGTCTATCGTTAGCTTTGTGTCTTCGCGTCTTCTCCGTGCTCAGCACGTACCGACCCAGTCTCACGGAAGTTCGTTGTATACTCCGCAGACAACACAGTGTGGCGCGGGCTGATGTTGATTCCTACTCGCCGAGCACGTGTCACTATTTTTGGCACACAGTTTTCGTTTACTTGCAATGAAATAAAGCCGGCTGATCCTTTCTCGCTTGGATTCAATGTGGCGTCATGCAGGTACTCGGCAAATTTGATGACGTTGGCGGTGGCAGGGAAAGAGTCTGTGGAAGACTTAGAGGAGATGGTAGTGCGACTCTTTAGTGATATCCCGAATTTTGACAAACCAGCCCCTGTAGTACCGCGGTGTTCCGTGGATTACCTACCCTTCCCTCCCAGGGCGCTGTACACAGTTACTTATGTGGTGCCCGTTGCTGATCTGCATCAAGCAATCTTCGCATTCTACATTCCTCCCACTGCAACGCTGCTAGACACCAAACCCGAATTATTCATCAGCGCGATACTGCGGCACGAGAGTTCCACATGTCTCGGAGCGAAACTCAAAAACGAGGGACTGATCAGCTCTCTGTTCGTCAAGATCAAGGATAGCGAAAGTTGCTCCAGAATTGAGGTCAGACGCACATCAAATGCGACAATGAAAGAGAATGGTAGCTCCACTTAGCGAGTCACGTCATACTAGGTACCTCTGACGTGCGTTGCTGGCCAAGTGGCTGCTTGTCTGTGCAGCTGGTGCTTAACCTGACGGAAAAGGGATCGGAGGACATAGGGCGCGTCGGAGAGCTCGTCTTCCTCTACTTACGGTATGCAAGTCCGCATGTGGAGGAGTTCACCTCTCTGCGATTCTGACTTCTCTGAAGTAATACTCAAGTGGGGCCCCCTAGATGTTTGCAGGCTGTTTTTTTCTCTAATCATGTTGGTGGGTGCTCTTCAGGTGCTGCGGCACGTTTGCAGATGACGCCCGACGTATTCTTTGCGTATATGTGCTGTGCTGTCGAGAAGCTATTTTCTGGTGGCACGCATCGATTTCCCCCCCCGACGAAGCAGTCGTGCTATAGTAAGCCTGTGGCACCGGACTAGAAGTGACGCAAGAGGAGGCTATCGAGCCAGCAGTACGATGTGAAACTGCTGCTTCTATCTGGAACGCATATCTCGCAGATGTTTAAATATATAATCACATACTTGGATGTTTACATGTATGTAAACGGAACCTGTAGTGGCGCCCCCTGATGAGGCGAAAACTTACGGGTTACGACTGTTTTGGTTCGCCAACGTTGCTGGTGGGAAAACGGTGCGTTTTGCGGGACTCGGAAAAGCTTCTATCGCCACCTAGAGCTTGGCGAGCACTAAGAACGGCACAACAGCACAGCAGAGTACAGCGTGCATGTATACGTGATGCGATGGACTAAGGTTGTACATGCGGCCAAGGTGGTGCTGCACTGTGCTCTGGAGGAAGCAAGGGTCGTGGTGACGATCTTCGTACACACAGATGTCTACGTGTATGCATGTATACAAGTGGAGTAGTACGTACCTGTGTGTCGCACAAACGTGTGTGCGACGAGCTATACAGTTCTCCGCAACAGAATCTGTTGTCGAAGAGCTTGTTAAGTGTGCAGTGCTACGTCGAGTAGAGCTTGCGACTGTCTTACTCAGGTACATGGCAGTTGAACCGATATACAAGTGGCGCTGGAAGGAACTTCACGACCTAGCAGAAATCGCCTTCAACTACCAAGAACAGCCAGAGCCGGCAGATCTGGTGCAAAACATTGCCTCCAGTGAGCGACAATTTGCGGAAAGGAACGTGTAGTCATAATAAGTTAACTACTTATACGTCTGTATATCTGTGATGAAAATAGAAAACGTGCCGCGAGCACGTAAATCTTTCAGGTCGTCGGCCGAACATTTATTTCCTCGTCGTGTGGAAGCATAGGAGCACGTGTAAACGACGACGAAGTGCCGGCCTAAAGGACAAGCACTACAGGCATGCATGAACAGGGGAGGCGCGAACAAGTGAAAAGCACAGCTCCAACGAGAAGATGCATCAAAGCGCACTGTGGATTCACAGCCGCGGCACCTGACAGATTTCTTCTGTAGCCTCGTGTCCTCACCATTGCTGTCTATGCTGGAGATCTTTATCCCGTACATAGTCTAGCACGATGTGTGGCGGCCTGTTTGCAACCGGTCCTTGTTTCTACCACCGTACACACTCTCCACGATCTCGCAATCGGAATCAGTCTCACAATATCTTCTGCGTCTTCCCCCTCCAACATCTGGATTGTTGTTTTGCGCTGGAGCTTCATGGGTGCCTGCAGACTTAATCTACTACCCACCTGCAGAGGTGTTGCGTGGGGAGAGTTATATGTACGTGTTCGACAATCAAGTGATTTCATCTATTCTGGAAACTATGAGGCCTTCAAACGCCCGAATTCTCATGGTCGACAAGAAGTACGAACCTCGGTGCACGAAAGTGCTGTCAGGATACCCTGTGCAGTACGAGGAAGAGCCAGTTTCTGCCGCCACAAGACAGCTGTGGAACAAAATTGATCGTATGTCTGGCGCGGAGGTGAGAGTGAACATGCAAAAGGAGAAGATGGCTCTTCCAAAGCCAAATACGTTCATTCCTGCGGACCTGTCCCTCCTGAAAACCCTCCCTGACGCCCCTCGCTACCCGGAACTACTACAGTTCACCTCTGAGGACGTCTGTAGTGGTATGTCTTGCAAAGTCTTTTTCAAGCAAGACACCACATTCAAAGCGCCAAGGACTTTTGCGACATTGGTGGTCTATCATAGGCGTGTTGCTGAGCGCATTCACGATGCACTCATGTTGAAGATTTTTGTTGCCTGCCTGGAGATCCTGTTGCGGCAAGTAAGGATTAACACAGCACTGTCATCTACTAGCAATCTGCGCACACTGCGTTTGTATTTTACACCGCTCTTTTTTATACTTATAACGCCTGCACGGTCTGCGAACATGTGCAGGAACCGCGGAACCCCCAGTCCCTCGTAACGAAGACGTATTCGAGTCTGTAACAGTGTTTCCAGAAGTCACCTTGTTCTGAATAAGACAATGAAATTCAGGCGCCCGATATGGAAAATGCATCCACAAAAGTACCACTCGTGCGTACAGGGTAAAACTGTTACAACACGTGCGCCGAGGGCTACGCAGTACACCACATGTATTGCGCCAAATCACAACGGCACTACAGCCCGGCGCACGGTAATGTAGAACGTATACCTCCACCCGTGGAAACAATATCTGAAGTGTAGGCACCAACCGTCCCCGTTTTCAATCGGGTAGCCAGCACGTACATCTCCACCCCTGGAAACAACATCTGAAGTGTAGGCACCAACCGTCCCCGTTTTCAATAGGGTAGCCAGCACCACACGTCAGCGGAGGCGTGCACAGAAGTGCACCCGTTCAGCGCGAGTACAGCTCTCAGTACATGCCAACTTAGTGCCGGCACCTGAGTGTCAAGAGAATGGCACTGTCACTGTAATTAACGTTTCTGGCCCGTAGTCCCTGAGACGCATATCACGTCGTGACACACTCACCCGGAATATACGCGCGGGTAAAAAATGGAAAAGTTATTCGTGGATATGAGCACACGAGGTCTTACGTGCAAACACAGCAGACTGCGACACGATCCGGTGCGTTTGTGTACACGCGGCTGTGTGCGTGGAGCGTACCATGCCCACTGCGTACGGATTTGTTATGAGTAGAAGTCTTAATGCGTTCTGGAGTCACATCCACCTGTGTGGTTGTGTACAGGAGATGGCGGACGCGAAGCTTGCAGGCTACTCGTTCAAAGTAAAGGCGGGTGTGGAAAAAACGTCTCCCATTTTGAGGAACATTGTACGTCCGAATGCACTCGTATTACATGCAAATGGGTACTCGGACAAGCTGCCTCAGGTGTTCCAGAAGGGGGTGGCACTCGTGGCTGCTTCAGTAAAGGCAGGCTTATGGAAGCAGGTATTCCCCGTGGCTTCTGAGAGCCTTCGGAAGCGTCTGAGAGCGGACGCGTTTGCACGAGCCCCCGTCCGCCAGGCCAGCGACGCTCTTGCAAATCTCCTCGTGTCTCCCTCCCTAGACGATGCAGAGTGTGTAAAGTATGCAGAGGAGGCGACCATCACTTTACACGAGGTCGAGCACTGGTTACGTCAGTACACCGTAACAACAATCGCCGTCGAGGGCCTTATACAGGTGAGCACTCCTGCGTGAAGCGATTCAGACCTCAACACTCCTACCGGAAACAGGGTCTCGCGAAACCTGATAGAAACGTAGTGCACGTGTACAAAAACGTTTGCACACGTGTGAAGATACACAGTGTGGTACGCAAGTACACTACGAAAGCGTTTCGTGCCTGAGACTGTGGATTCGATCATGAACCTCAGCAGAGTGTAGATATTTGACCTATGTCGCTGGAGGTTTCTGACTCATTCAAAATGACAAATAGGGTCTGGGTGCGTATGGGCGTCATACGTGTAAACATACATGTTCCTGAAGAGAACAGCATACATATCTTACCCTGCGGTGGATACGCCGCTCAACTGCAGTTCTTCCTGGTAGACATTTATGTGTTGTTGACGATAGGTGGATACAACAATGTGCTTTCCTCTCAAGAGTATAAATAGAATTTCGTCGACCACCTACGCGCGCCAATGAATGCGGTAGTCAATACAGCTGCTGGAGAGAGGTTGACAGGGAAGTCGCACGAAGGTATCTACCTGGTAGAGTCTTGACACCCGAATTAGGGAGTACGAGCTTGCAGCGGCAGCCCTCGGGTGCTTGTCGGCTCACACCTGTCTTCTGTGCGTATGAGTTCCGCATATCTAGTATCAGTCGTACTAATCCATATGTCCGACTTTGTGACTACCCACGAGACACCGACGCCATGCAGTAGGCCATCCTCGTAAGTACGAGGGTGGTTTTCCATCTTGCTGTGCACGCGCATGCCCTTCTCATCTCTGCATACGTTAACGCTCACCTCAGTATGTTAGTGGACGTATGGAGTTTCATCTGCTTGCTTCTATGTCGGTGGGCATTTACCGGGAATCCTCCCGCACATGCAGGCAAACACGCTTCTTGTACGTACTTTTGTCAGCGTGTGTACTCACCCCTGCATCGCTGGGCGTGCATTCTGTGTGCCCCCGTGCCTCTATGCAGTTACGTTATTTCTCTCCACGGCTAGTTGCCTTGAATGTACGTCTTGACTGCGTGCACACTGCTCCTTGCATCTGGGCACGCGTACTCTGTGTACGCCTATGCCTCTCTGTACAGATGTTGTATCTCTCCCCCCCTTGATGTCTTCAGTGTAAATCCCGGCTGCCTGCGAATGTGCACTCTGTCAGGGGGACATGGACAGAAACGAAGCAAAGGAGATGGTGAATGCTGTACTCAAACAACTACAAATGCCGGCGCCGAGACCTTACCCTGAGGTTTGCCAGTACAGTGTGTTTGACATGCACAATGTTGTGCCCGCCTTGCAAACTATACGTGCGTGGCAGGGCAGCCCGCTTGACAGGGAGGCGTCACCCATTCGACTGCGGTATACCATGGATAACATACTTACCACGGACGAACAGAACGGCGTAACACTTTACGTTCAGGTGGGAATACACATAGCCTCATGGTGTACAGGTGCTGCTCGTCTTTTTTGCAGAAATTGAAGAGCTGAATGGAAGTGGGGCAACCACTGTGTGTTCAGTTGGAGAATGTGAAGGAGCCGGACCAGTGTCGAATGCAGCGCTTCCGTGGGCTCCGCTCACTGTCGTTCTCATACGTTCCCTGTGAATTTCCTTGAATACCTACGTAGATTCTCACTGAGAGTGGTGTTATTCACCTGTCACTTTTCCTTCAACGATGCTTTTGCTGTCGAAGTGGGCTGTGTGTTTGTTCTGTCTCTCTGTCTGTGAAGCTGGGGGACGGGCAGGAACTGATACGGGTTCTTGTCCAAGTGCCGCTGACCTTACCGATGTGAGTGACCTTTAATGAAGCACGTGAGCTGCGCGTTGAGAGAGACGGTGTGTCATTATGTGTGGTATGTGTATGAGGGGCGTCAGGAGGAAGGACCAAGAGAAACGACTGCTGTTGCCATTTTTCTCATTTTTTGTGGTTGTGCGGGCAGATGGGCTGGCCCAGCTTGCAGCGACGGGCGTTGATTCTTCTTGCAACTCTGTGGCTGCGAGAAAAATTCTTCACTGAGCTTCGCACGAAACAGCAACTGGGGTACATCGTGGTTTTTCACACGCAGACGCTGGAAAACAGCAGATACTTACTGTTTACCGTGACTTCCAAATACGATGTCGAGCTGGTCGCCAGGCGAATTGAAGATTTCCTCGACCATCACTTGAACACCGCTATCAGCCAGGAGGATTTTGAACAGATTCAGAAAGCCGCAGTAGACCTCAACCAAGTCAAGCACAAAAGTCTCTCCGCTGAAGCTGATTTCAACTTCGACCAAGTCGTGCTGCGCGAGTACATGTTTGACATTAAGGAACAGCTGTGCGACGTGCTCAAGTAAGGCCTCAGAAAGTACCTTCGTGTCTGTCCTCGTTCTTGCCTTTCCGTGTTATACACAAGTGGCAAGGAAATATCGATCCGAGTGTGGGCGCGGTAGCAGAGAACCACCCCCATTACAGATGTCCAAGTGCTTCTTAATCTACGCACCGCAGACAAGAGACCGTCCTGTATATCTGGTTTTGTGTCGTCAGCGGTTGTGCGTGAAGCTGAGGTAGAGAATCCTGAGCATATGGATCTCCCTAGCGAAGTCGGAGTTAACATCACATACAACTAAACGGCTGCGCACGAACACTTAGTGAGTCACAGCCAGGGAGAGGGTATAGAGTCAAAGAGTGTTCGGCAGAGCTTGTACGTACCACCACCACACGTCGGAAGCGGTGATCTATATCCACAGCAGCGGGCAAAGAAGCTTTCATCCACGTCGAGGTATCCGCGGTAATACAGCTGAGCCTTTGACGAGGTGACTGCAGCGGGCACCTCGAAGTCTTCAGTAGGTGAATTCAAGCGTACGCTACCTAGATTACATATCTGTAGGTGTTCAAACTAGTCAGTGAATCTACTTACATACAA
Organism: Sarcocystis neurona; assembly: GCA_000727475.1. Taxonomy (NCBI): domain Eukaryota; phylum Apicomplexa; class Conoidasida; order Eucoccidiorida; family Sarcocystidae; genus Sarcocystis; species Sarcocystis neurona. The sequence continues at coordinate 2,404,637 of KL647305.1, forward strand.
GCATGCTTTGATAGTGGTGTGGACACAAAACAACTCGTGTACAGTCATGTGGAGGAGGTCTGTTGCCGTCTACACAGAAGTCCTGCTAGGGTGCTGACCCGAAAAGGCACATCTGTGGCTGACCTGCAGACAATCTGTAAACGTTGACACTTAGTCTTCAGCGCGCCCGCTACAGATCAACACAAGCGCAAAAGGTGGCATGTACAAGAAGAAGCGGTGTCACTCTAGCATGCAGACAATTGATTTGATAATCCGTGTAGCGGCTACATCCTTTGTAATTCACGCTCATTGTCCTGTAATCCCACGAAACACCACGGAAAATGTAAGGGACTGAGGGCTGTTTGAAATTTCGCTCTCCCTTGGGTTATTGTTTCTGTTTAGGATTTTGACTGTGGATGATTTCAACACTTTCCTAAGTGAAGAAGTTGCGAAGAGTCCCCAAATTCTGATAGCGGTCCGCGCTCGAGACGCCGACAAACGCAGTCACCCACGGCTTGAGGATACGCTCGAGCTTAAGCGCGCAGGTCAATGGATTAGAATTCCGAAAACAGCTTTCGCCGCGCGCTGAGACACGCAGACGACACTGCCGGATGCTTGCATGGAAATCGAAGCCAAAGCTACCACCAAGGAATGATGAAGAAATCAATGTTACGGCGGATAACACAAGAGGGCAGGTGCCTGCAAAGAACGCCAAGGTGTCGGGCGTAGCATAACGCTACAAAAAGTGCAGAAGGAGGAAAATGAAGGTGACCAATGCAAACCACGTTTCGTGCAAAGCCGGGAGCGTAGGGAGTGCGGAGGTCCGCGCACACGAGCCGCGGCACCACAGAGTCAGAGCACGTCAGGCCGGCGAGCAGAAGCTGCAGGGGAGGGACCGCAGATGCAGGGGATGCAGAATTACTGTATGAAAGACTTTGCGCGCAGCCCCATCGAGAAGGGACACAAGAAAGCCATTAATCTCATGGACAGCACGTGCCATAACAACTACCGCAGGCGACTCGCCCGCACACCAGACATGACTTGAGGATTTCGCTCTCCACCGCCCTCCGCACAGAAGCTGTCCTTCTGCCACCCTAGCACGCTTGTCTGTAACTGTCTACAAGGACGTCATTTATATCGAGCAGAAACGTACGAAGGGAGTGTGCCTACCTACGAGGTGAACTGAATAATCAGCTGCCATCTGCTCACATCAGACACCTGTTTCGCAGTGCAGAGACACAGCCCTGTGAGCACATAAAAGTCAGTGACCATGATGACCCTTTCGGTCTTGTACACAGTTACACCGGCCTCGAGAGCTGTGTTCGTTTGCCATCTGAACACATTGAATCACGGTCGAAGCAGCGGGAGGTCTGATCATAGTCTTTTCATTCACGACTCATGAGCATCCGGGCCCGTACGCACTACAGATAGTGAAGATATCTGGATTCTTAAGCGACTGTGGATTGTAGCACACTTCCTCTGCGAGACAAACTAGTGGCTCTTTCGGGAGCGTGCCTCACAGTCCTGAATGTTGACGAATACGCCACGTGGGTAAAAATACATGTCTACGTTGTTCGGACTGAAAGTTCCCCCTCCCGCCCTGCGGGCTACTTTACACGCAGTTACGACAGATTTTAAGTTGCCTGCCGCCGGAGACAATAAAAGTTGCTGCTGCGAAGGCAATCGTTACTGGATGCGGGTTACACCCATTATGCAGCTGCGAAGAGTATTTTCGCGTGCATCTCGGGGCACCACGTCCTCCAGGAACGTCGTCAGTTTACCCGTACATGTCGAACTCTGATGTTCTCCAGCGCTTTCCGTCTTCCGTTCTGCCCACCGTTGGCCCAAATGGTATATGGCATCAGTCGTCTTTCTGTATGAGACTGGTGCCATATACCCGCAACGGTCTACCGGTGACAGTACTCCCGCTCTGCGTGTAAGAGCTTGCCTGAAACGGAATTACTTTTTACGACGGCAGAAAGTTCCACTATAACTGCGCTACGGAACGCTCAAGGCGTGCCATTGAACCATTCACTGCATAAATACCCTGAACTCTGACGACAGGCGCCAGATGCGTAGATGGCCTGTGTATTGCACCATTCCATTACAGTTTCCCAGTGCTAGGCCGTGACCCGGTTCAAATCAAACTGACGCTGAAGGACACTGCAACGGAATACAGCAGCCACGTGTCCATAGATGAAGACAAAGCAGGGGTTACAGTCGTCTGTTTGTCTCCTTCCGTAGACTGGGTGCGTCTTTCCTGTGCTCAAGTCACAGTGCCTCCTCCACCCTGCAGACATCACGACCCCCAGCAAGCGCCGCCCTCGACCGACTTAGGCCTGCATAACTACCACGTGCAAGCGTCTATCCAGAAACAATATCGTCTTACGGTGGCCCGCGATGGCTATGCAGACACCGCCCCGAACGACACACGTGGTGATCGCAGACGGAATCGCGCAGCCACTGCTCAAGTGAATCCCATTTGCGGTGTAGCACTGGGGATGTTTTGTACAATTTTGACACACACGACACACGCGGTGGTCGCAGACGGAATCGCGCATCCACTGCTCAAGTGAATCCCATTTCAGGTGTAGCACTGAGGATGTTTTGTACAAGTTTGACACCCAGGAATCTACGGTCACGCCAAGAGGTTCGTGTAACGTACACTGCAGCAACACAACAATCCACCACGATAGACCTGAGAGACCGCCACGGACGGAGGGCTTCTGTAAGACTTCGTGTGTTGGTGTTGAGATATCGAGGCTGGCACGCGGCAGATACTCCGACCCACAGTGACTTCCGTGTGTGAATGCGTCATTGTCGCAGCTGGGATGTCGGTCCGACTGTAATTGTTTTTCTTCGTGTGTTTTGCTCGGGTGCAAAGTTAAATACACACATTTTAACCGCAGATGGCAAGTCCACAAGGACACGCTTGTGGTAGTAAAGGGAGTATCGCCTGGAGAACCAGCGGGCGCAATTAGGCCGGGTGCCACTACACACGCAATCGTACAGTTCGTTGGTCTTTTGTGCCCGCCGCGGAGCTGCGGATATCACAAACGACAAACAAGGTATCGTTAGCGGAGTGGAATGCAGGAGAGGGACTGGCAATGTGTGAAAGTCCCATGGGTGAACTCAAATAGGATGCAGGAACGCACGTTGCTGGAACACACAAAAGCGCTCACTCTGCCCGCACGAGGCGCTGTTGCCATCGTGGGTTCCTGTTCTTTCCGCTAAACAAATTCTTCTCCCACAGTCGCGCGCCCGTGCCACGCATGTGACGATGACTCACGAATACAACGAATCAGAGGGTGCTCAGCTGTGGAAGAACTTCCTTCGCTGTTGCACCGTTCTACAGTGCCCAAAAGTTCTGCTCTCAACGCCTGTCGGGACGGAGCGGGCGGAACGAACGCACTTCGCATGCACTGCGGCAGCTGTCAGGCCCCTGCGCGGGAAGACGCTGACTGCTCCTGCGGAACTGGTATCTTCCTTGAACAGGGCAGTGTAATTTTTTTGCTTTCTATGTATGTCTCTTGGAGTTAAAAGGTGTGCAGTTTCGTGGCGCCTTTCAGGTGTTTCTCTGCCGGGACGTAATGAAGGGCCCTACGATGGACAAAGAGGATGTCCCCGCCTGGGTGGACAGCTGCGTTACGGGCCACAAAGTTTGTGTGTTCTCGAAAAGGTGCGTCCGAGCTTGCCGTTGATCAACGGTGACGACTCCTGCGTACTCAGGCTAGTGGTTCTTATACCGTGGGTTCATGTAGTGGTAGACATTGATTACGAGGCCCTACGGGTGCGGCTGTTACAGCAGCTAAAAAGTGGGTGCTGCTCGTGCACGACAAGCCCTGCAGGGACAAAAAATGGTCTGGTCTGAGCACCTTGCATCTGCGTTGGAATGGTCGCCGTGTGTCCAGTTGCAGAGGGGAAATGGGGAAGAAGAAAATGCCCGAGCAAGTCGGCAGTGGATCGCGTGAATAAAGCTGCCTGTCACAGAAACAAATATTATCTGCTGGGCAGGCATTTGTGCGCTATTCTCGTTCTTGCAGAATAGAGTTAGTGTTCAACCTAGCTAAGGAACCACAGTACGATAAGTGCCGGTGACGTAGGTGACGGATGTTGGGTGTCGCTCTGTAGCCCTTTTTAGAACACGTGAGGTGGCGCTGATTTCAGTACATCGAGGCTGAATTCTGTGGTGGCGCCTGCTCAGCAACACGGTGCGAATCTTTTTCCATCTGTGTACAGCCCTGCGAGCGCGGTGAGCCGTCGTGTGACTGAATGTGTCTTCCTGTCCCTATGCACACACTGAATGTGAATACGAGGAACCATGTACATTTGTGTGACTGCATCAGGTATATGAACTGGCGAACCGTGTACGCTTCAAACCCATTGTGTGTCCACCGCGAAGCCAAAGGTTGTCCGAACTTTATTGAGGTGCTACGTGTCTATATGAGGTGCCTTTCAGTCCGGGGTTAGCGTTGTCCTGGGAAAAATATCATAGTCCCTCAGTCCGCTGTCCCTCTGTCCCCACGGAGGTCCGGTATGTTGTTTCTACGTGGCAGAAAATAGCCGTCAGCACTCGTTTGTGCGTCCCGTGTGGATGCTTGATTATTGTTCCTTGCGAAAGAACGACGTCGGGTGCACACCGTTAGCACGAGTGGTGAAACTCACGCATCATACACAGGGAGACGAGCGTACGACAACCGGAGAAGCGCTGCTATGACCAAAAGAGACGCGAAGTTTTCTGTTAGTAAAATCGACCGAGAGGTCGCTTTCGATGCGGAGCACTGTGTGTGGGTGTTCAGCTACTGCCCCTATTGCAAGAAGGCGATTGACACGCTACGTAAGGTTAACGCGAAGGACATGGTACGCCGTTTCCTCCGGCGGGATCCGTCCACGTCGGTTTGAAAATAAGTCGTAGGAGGGAAACGTGTCTGCTGCACAGGTAGTGGCATCACGTAACGAAAGGCTTTTCTCCGTGCGGTGATACCGTGCTGGTTTTCATTGACGAGTGCTGCTCCGCGGGATTTTCTGTCGAGAGCGCGATGTGTGGCAGTATGTTGCGGCTTGCCAGGAGTGAGGCATTGCGATGGTGTGAAATGACAGTGCTTTTACACATTCGTATGAAGACGTGTGAATCTCAAGCAGTGCATCAGGCTGCTGCTGTCGCAGTGTACTGTCAGTGGAATTGCAGAGCGTCTTTTTTTCTGTCCTTCTAGAGTCTTCGCATGCGGCTGCTGCGCGCGTGAGTGCTTATTCAGCATGTGGAGCAAATTGAGAATAACCCGTTCATGAATGAGATCCAGGATTACCTCCAGAAAAAAACTGGCGCCCGCTCAGTTCCACGGGTATTCATAGGAGGAGAGTGTCTAGGCGGCTGCGACGATACGGTGAGTGCCGACGGTGTTGACGCTTCAGGTGTATCAGTGAGTTTATTTGTGAGTGGGTCCACGCACACTTTACATACCCGCTGTTGGATAGTGGTCTGCGTCACCGTGAAGCAAACCTACTGTCCCCAAGCGCCTGCTTTTTTGTATAAATTATGTGCGTATCCACAGAAGATGACTACCCAACAAACATCTATGAAGAAGCTCCCTTTCTACTAAAACGGTTTTCTTGTGTCGTACACGCAGCGTGCGATACGCGCCCTTCGGCACCGAGTCAGTACGCTTCGCAGTTATTCGGTTAGAGTTGCGGGGGAAGCGAGATAAGTGTGTCCAACGAAAGTACTCCGTGCTTTCTCACCTTTGACGGTAATTGTACAAACATGGGTGGTCGTTGAGACTTGTAATTCTCATAACATATGTATAAGTCTGTGGTTCACGCGACAGCCGTAAGAGTCAAAATGGAGACGAAATATTCAGAGCTGTATGAGTACCACCATGGATGCACCGCCTTCTGAGACAAAGCTTAGTTGCTCCCGTAGTGTCGTGGGGCCTTTTTTGCCCTTAGGTTCATGAGAGGCTAAGCTAGGAAGAGAATCCGTGACTTGTTGCGATGAACTTCGAGGTCACGTCTCGCCGCAGGGGAGTGCTCAAGTTTTTTGAAGGATCATGCGTCAAATGCATGATGTGTTGAAGATCACACGTACAACTCATGTTGTGTTGAAGGTTACGCATAAAATTTGTGACACACCTTCTGAACGCATTTTTCTTTTGTTCTTCAGAATCCACTCGTATGTACTTCCTACTGTGAATGCCCTGCTAGGGCATCGTTCAATTACTTTGCAGAAGCCGTCGGTATCAATTATACGTTCCATTTGTGAAACGCGCGCATACGTATCTAGATTGTTTTCAGGCAGACAGGTAGCGTGGTTTTTCCAGATCGTGTGCTTGAGTCTGGAGGTGCTGAAGTTTTTGCTTGCGTCTACTGCGCGCAGACCCGGTGTTATAGCGATGGAACGCTAGTAAAAAAGCTCGAGGCAGCGGGGGACTTTGATGGAAAAAACACCAGCTCAGTCGAGCGTTGCTGATGAAGCGTCTACTGGAAACCAACCGCTTTATTTTCCACAGCTGCGGCGGTAAACGTGCAGGACTCGCGCGTAGCTGTCTGTTCGGCATAGTAAGCCGTCCAAGCAGAGATGCCTGCACGCGCTTTTGCGGGGATGACTTTTGCGGGGTGTCATGCAGAGCAGCAGTGTAAGGAAATACTGGAACAAATACTGATTTACTTAGGCACACGGCGATGAATTTGCGTGCACTGTTTCCGTAGTGGAAATGACGGAACGCGTATGGTGCTAAGGTGTCGTCGTGAAAGATGTATTGTAGACATATTCTTCCATCGGGGTGTCTCCTTGGGAGTGTCACCCACAACGTAGCGACATGAATGTTTTTGTTTTTTCGGACAGTTCCAAAACGGCCGGTAGGTTTGTCGTGGCTCAATAAGTTGTGGAGATGCTACTTGCAGCGACGCTGGTTTCTGCAGGAAGGAGCGACACCTGCGGCTTGTGGGAGTTTTCTCGGAAACCAGTCATACGTGCAAATCTCGTATACTTGGGGGACTCACTGTGAAAACGATCACGTAGCATATAAAACCAACCTGAAGTATACGTCTGCGCGCTAGTGCGCTGCAGTGAATATTTTCCACGTGAGCGGTCCTCTGTAGGCGTGTCGATTGGTTCGCTTTGGGGTACTGTGCGAGTAAAATTCAGTCGCGAAATAAATCGTGAACGCGAGTCGAACGAGCAGGGGTGTGGCCGTATAATTTTTTTGTGGGCACTTTTTTTTTATCGTTGAAAACGAGGTGAGTCACCTGCGCAGCGTGAGTAGCATGCACATCTGCACGCTGACTGCAGGATTGCTCGATAACGTTGCAGCGGTCTGTGATTTCCTTCAGGGCGGAAAACGTAGCTCACCGTAGCTTCTTGTCTCGTGCCTGGGCACCTCCAGTAGTCCTCTGCTCAAGACTGGCCAAATAGCTGCTCACACTCTATTTTCGAAATGGTAGGACATGACTAGTGGTGCCTCGTCGTACCTCACCCGCGTCGATGGTAATTAAAAAAATCTTGTAGTTGCACACAACTTTAAGCGGCGGTCACGGTAGTGGCCACCAAGGGGTGAACAGTTGATCGGCTCACACCGAACTCCACGTGAAACGACCGTGTATTTACCATTGTGTAATATATATCTGGCCTAAATTTCTTTGAAGACATCCAATTGTCATAGTATTCCAGTGAAAAGTAATCACTGTCGATCATTACCTTTTGTAGCGCGCAGCACGGCGGATTGACCGACAGTGCACGGACTGAGTAATCAGCGTCGTTTATCAGCAGACAAACTAAATGCGTAGGAAACACGTACGTACCTCTACCAGGAATCGTCGTGATACACAGAGAGGGAGAGAGAGAAAGGAAGAGGCCACACGTATATTTCTTGATGTGACAGCATGCATCTCAGGAAGACGGTGCGGTAGGGACACAAGATGGTGAAGGTTTGCGCCAGGGAGAGAGGCGTGTATCTTGCGTATCGACGTGGACACGTGGAGTGTGCCAGAAACAATCTGGCGAGGATGCTAGTGGTGGGGCTACCAAACGATATCTTTTCGATCTAATCGTCACGCTTGTAAAGTCAAGCTCAAGAAGACGTTTCCTTTGAACGTTGAATATAATGACAGAACGAGTGCCCTGCATATTGCTGTTATGTTGCGCACTAGAAAGACATCTGTGTGGGCGTCAGTTTTCTCTCAGCGCAGGTATTGTTGGGATAGAATGTGATCCGCTACGCACACGCCCATTGTACTATAGAGAGCCAACGCACAAGCGATACGTACCCCCGGACAACGGTCTCTATATGCCTGCTGCATTTGAGCAGGGTACTCCTATTCTTTGTTGGTGTAGATGGTGGGGCCTATGGTACTGACTCCGGAGGGATTAATGCGCCAGCGCAAGCAAGTGGTGCTACGTGCTCACCACCTTCCGAAAACCCCGTAGCTGTCAACGCATCCGAAACTTATGGCTAGTTCCCGCATGGTGGGGCATCGCATATTTCGGTAGCAGACTGCTCATCTCTGTATGCAGCGTGCGAGTACGCCGCGTCGACGTGGAGCGATGCGGTTCGTGATGTTGCACAATATTTTGGCATGTGCATCCCACCAAGCAAGAACCCTACTCTCTTGGTGTAAAACGAGTTTCTCGTACCTAGGGACCTAGTCTCTCTTTTCGCGAAACGATCGTCACATGCTGCGTATGCTAGTCTACTGCGGCTTGGGTAGTGGTCGAGGTAAAAGTAGCTGCGCAGTGAGTATTTGTCGACTTGCAAGATCCACTTTGATAGGCAGCCCTTACACGTTAATGCACACGCGGTGCTGGTTCGAAGCGACTCTGGAAAACGAAGCCACGAGTGTTCGACAGCACATTCAGGGAACGCTTCGTAGGGAAAAGGTGCTTTGTGCGGGCCCATGCATACGGGTAATGTTACACAGGCAGCGAACCTCAGAAAGTCAGCTCTGTGCCTGGTTAGTACGCAGCCCACGGCATTACCTACGCGCGCGGTTGCGTACGAACGCCACGTGAGGTCTGCGTCCTCAGATGCATGAAGGCACATATCTACCCACGCCCAGCTATTCCGTGACCTGTTTGGCGACAAGTGTCTTGATGCTGTAAAAGTGGCGACGCGGAGAAGATTAATGATGACCACGAAACTCACCAGTCGTCGTGCCGGAGTTCTTGAGCACCACGAGGCGACCTGTTTATTCGCATTTTCTTTAGAGGGGAAGGCACCAAGGTACACAGTAGACGACGCGAACGCGCCCAAACGATTGAAAAATGCGCCAATAGACTAATAGACTTAAGTCAGTGACGGAATACGAACGAGTCGGCGTATTCGTAGTGTGTGACACAATAGCGTTAACGCTCCAACTTTGTACGTTACCACCAACAGAACCGCTGTGAACAAAAAGATATAGCCAGATACTTGAGATCTGTACCTGCAAATCAAACAATGTACTTGAACTAGGCTCCAAATATCTGGTGCAGTGACTGCACACGGGGCCAGAGTTGTGATAGGTTGTCCGCTCACCGTTAAGCTAAAGTCGAGCAACTGCCGCAGTTCAGCCATAAACACCGCGTACGCTGTAGCGCATTGTCAGATCCACCAACGCATAGAAGAAAATATCAAACAGAAATCTGGTTAGCCTGTACACCGCTGCACACAGAGACAGAAAGCAGGCGCTGGTGAAAGTAGGTTTCGACCACCAGATCGGCCTCAAAGCTACATCTAATGAGTACGGTGGCTCTCCCCCTCTGCGTATGATGATATAGTGAGCACGGTGGCTCCACACCTTCAAGTGTAAATCATCTCACATGGAACGTGAGACAACGTCGCCCGCGCATGGGGCAGCGCACGAAGACCTGGTTGCATTCTACTGCGCTTTGTATATGAGGAAGGCTGTGTGGCCGATGGTAAAATAAACAAATCTTCTCTTCTGATGAACCACGTAACTGCCAAAGTTGTTCCCAACCGTTACGTGCCTGCAACATGAAACAAAAAAACAGGTGAGTTCAATCGTCAGCTTTCAAATGACGTAAAAGCGCATACCCGTGTACGCCCAGGTAAGTGTCTCTAATGCGTCGCTCACGTCGGATGCGTATGCAGGTAGCGTGAGGGGGGAAAACAGTAAAGAAGAAACACGTGTCATTCATGTCAAGATGCGTTTGGTCGTAGCATGGGAGTAGAAAGGAGACAAGAAAAAACAAAGGTTGCTCGTATCAAGACGCGTATGCTCGCAGTATGAGGGGAAAAAGTAGACAAGGGGAAATAGAGGTGTTCCGCCCCTCGCTTCGTCATGTGAAGGTCCGGAGATCGAGTCAAAATATCTCAAGATTGTGAATTCCCACTTATCACGTGGTGTCGTCAGAAGTGCCTTTGAACACATTTCACGGTTCTCACCAGCACGTAAGAGGCCAAGAGGCATGCCGTATATACCTGGAGATCACACGTGGATGCACAAATTTTTACTGGCACACGTCTACGTCACACTGTCTACCTGACTGGGCCTTGCCTCACCAGTAAGGTCCCCACTTGCCATCCAAGTCTTTTTTCAGGGCTTCGGCGAGCTGCGTGGAAGGTTGGTCGACGTAACTTTCGTTTAGCAAGCTTGTGCTGCAAAAGAGAAGCAACCACGGGGAAGGAACATCATCACCATTTTGATCTGATTATCTACGATTGAAGAAAAAGCTTGGCGCACTCGTCTGCATCGGAACTTTCAGGGGTGTCGTGTACGCTCCTCTGCGGAAGCTTTTCTTACAATATTATTTGCAACGTCGTTGCGCTGAGCAATGCATCCCCCCAGCGCACCGGTCCTACTGCAACCACGACAGTCCAGTGGTAAATAGCAACAAGCACCGGCAAAACCGCAAAGTACGCGGGAAGTAGCATCAGTGGGCACCGCTGACACAACACCGATACCCTAGCAATTCCTTTGCTTACGATTTAAGAACGACGTAGTCAATGATGTAGTCGGGCATGTCCACTGGCCACAGCACCTTGGCGCCCTTCCATAGAATAAACTCTTCCGGGGAAGAGATGTGCTCACGGGTTCCAGCTGAAGAACCAATCATTTTTGCTTGGTCGTAACGAACGCAGTACTGATCACGTCATACATTCTTCACGCGCAGCAGTGGCTTGTGCTGAGGAGGGGGCGGAACGGTGGAATGACTACCGGGGTTTATCCACAAAAAGCACGTCGTTCGCGCATTCGTGAGCTTTCCAGCAGAACTGCGCGCATTGATGCAGATATACTGCACGAGGTTTCGTACGCAAGTGCGAGATGCACACAGCTGTAAGAACTCTACAATAAGTGGACATAGACTGCACCATTCGATACTATCTACGAGCTTACGGTGAATGCAGGGTTAGTCGCACACGTGGCTTCACACGAGCGAACGAGTGGAATGAAGTGCAGCAGGTCACAGATTGCTCGGTGAAGCCGTGTCATCGCATTCAAGATGATGGGGCGGATACCGCAGCGTTCAAACCGCACTACGCTTGAAGTGGTCTACTTGATGATGCTTAAGTGGCGTGTCTTACAAATGCATACGGATGTGTGTATACGTTCTGGTACACGGCATTGCACCGAGGCGCCTTAGTTAGCAGATAGGTGGTCTAAAGGCTGAGAAAGCTATCTCCAAACTACAAGGGAGTGCTACCTCGTCAGCCTCCAACTGTGGTTGCCTTGGACGCCCGCTTGACAATACAATATTTAGGAGGGCCTTCGTGGTACACCAGACGTGGACACGCTGCGTAAACTCCTCCAGCAGCATGAGGAGGGCCTTCGTGGTGCATCAGAAGTGGACACGCTGCGTAAACTCCTACAGTAGCATGAAATGACAGTGTCTTCTCTCGAGATTGCCTATGCATGTTGAGGCAACGGGTATTTCACTTGCCGTTTTTTACAGATCCTTGTTGCAGGCGAACAGCCGTGTTTAACGCTTGAATTCAGCAGGTCAGGTATGCTTACGTGTCCTCCTCTTCTGCAGACAATTGTATCCTGAGGGACTTTTGGGCGGCAAAGTTATCCTGGGGGTTTATCAACACGAATACGGCAGCGTGTGGGGCGCCGTATCCGAGGATTGGAACAGCTCAAACCACAGCGTACTTGCACGCAGCTGCAAGGGCAGGTCCATGGGGCAGCAGATTGATAAGAGACGCCCCGCAACAAGCATGCTACGACGTCAACTTTTGTTCGTACGACATGTCGGACGCAGCGACACAGGCCAAAAACATCCAGAGGGTGTTGAAATGTTTGTGGGAAATGGAGCCCTGGTGTCAACCAGCGGCATTAACCTGCGGAAATGTGAGCAACACTTTCGCATTTACGGACCCTTCGGCGGCGCCGGCCTACTTAGTGCGGGGTGCTTGGACCTAGCGCGTGGGTTAACAACATGAAGGAAGTGGGATACACCGTACAGCAGACAAACGCACAGACTGCCTTGTGTATGGTCCAGGTCTTCACCGTAAGATAAACATTGGCGTGTTGTGCGCTGCGTGTCTCACCGCTCATTATTTATTCCATTCCTGTACAGCAGCCCATGGCGTACTTCCTTGCCTTCACAACGATGCTTCACCAGCTTGTCGCAGTTTAGTGAGTACAGTTTCCGATGACGAGAGTAATGTGTGTAAGTACAGGTGTGTCAGGGATTTGCCAACAGGGAGCAACTGCGGTGGTTTGTCTCCAGGTTCACAGTGCTTTTAACGATAGAGGTGGCAAGAAAGGGATGGGTGTTTTCGGGGGCGGACCACAGATAGGTGTCCTCAGCTCAACTCACAAACTCTGTAGTGACTTCGGGCACAAAGGTTGAAGCGCAACGTGGCAGTTTCTAACACGCTCAATGAGAGTACTGCAACTTTATCCCATTCCGTGACTTGTGGTTCGGAACTCTCTGCAGATACGTCTAATTTACGCTTATGTACGCAGGTGTGATATTACGCGGGTGAGCAATAATTTCTCTGATCATGTCTGCAGCAGAAAGCCGGGCTACATTTAAACGCCCTGAAATTTTTCTAAGCTTGTTGCCTTTGTGAGGAGAGCGGTCGCGAGCCGTTTTTTCCTGTGTGGCCGTTGTGAAGCCAACTGCCTCAAATTCGGAGTGTCAGTGCGTTGATCCCTCTCAGGGAGACACAGCTGCACAACTGAGTACCAGCAAATTGTCAGCGAAGCGACGCTCAGCTTGCGGGCGGAGTCGCCCGAAGTGCAATGTGCTACGCGAATACAGCCAAAAATCGCAGCAGATTTCTCTTCGAACTATCTGTGAGCATGGCAGTCTGCGTTACGGGAACAACTCTCTTAGAAGAGAGGAAAAGACGTGCACGTGTCCAGGCGCGTAGCCTAGAAGTCGTGCCTCTGGACTACGTTTCTCCAGCACCGAGCGCAGCGGTACGCAACATCTCTGTGAGGCTTGTAACACCTGTCTTGCTTGTGTGAGAGCGCGGCAGAAGGGGCGATGCACAAGTACACGCCTAAACAACAACGTGCCTGCGTCCGCAGGCATTGTCACGTCTTCAATGAGGTACAAGCGATACGTAATTTTGACGGTTTGGGAACGTAATTTTCTAAAGTGTTGAACACGAACTTCTGTATTTGCCCGCAAGTTTACTACAGGGTAGTTAACGCCGAGATGTGCAAGGGGTAAAGAGACGTTAGTCGAACAGGCCGTACCCTGGGAGAAGGTCCGAAACAGCACGTGCTGTTCCCGTGTGTTCGACTGGAGACTTTCAGTTTGCCTGCGAAGGTCTCTCCAGCGGAGTTGCAGCGTCTTGCAGCAGACAGAAGACGTCGTTTTCTGCAAGCCGAACGAGTGCAATTAGCGACCAGAGCTAACATTCCACATGATTTCTCGGGGACATGGATTCTTTCTCCATTTTCAAGAACTGTGCATTCAACACTGTATAAGAAAGTGAGGGTGCGCATCGTTCTTTTCGCGTGCAGTACGAAACACGGCAATACTTTGGACGGGGGTTGGACACACATACGTGCACGTAGAGCAAGAGAAAGCGAAGGCTAGTGCAACTGAATATTCACATGTGTGGTTGTCATTAGGTGTTGCAAGCGTGTGGAGTGGCGGGGAAAAGGCAATGGTTCTTGTTTACTAGGAGGTGGACGAGCAATAAGCATTCACCTGGTTTTGTGGTTTTGCTTGCTGAAACGCGTCGCCCTTCAGCTGCAGCGATCACTGAAATAACCAGGAGATTCTGGCGTTGGTGAAACATCGCAAGAGTAGAATGAACATGCGTACAACTGTGTCCACCAACACCCAGGTGTAGATAGGTCTACCACCAGGTCGACTGCAGGCCCCGCAGGCATTCTCCAAGAAAAATGATGCAGGAATTATCATACACCTAGTAGGGACAGACAATTCAGCGTCTATTCGGTAGTAGGTTGGCGGTCAGTGTTTTCTTCTGAATAAGGAAACCAACCCCATATTGTTAAAGTACTGGTGTGCAAGTTGCCTGTAAAAGCGAGCATTCTCCCCTGAGTAGACCAAAAATCTTCTCCCACTTTCTTTCCGCGGAAGGTTTTTCTTGTAAGTTGAGGGTTCCAGTTTCACGCGGTTGTGGCCTGTGCCGCCAGGCACAGGGAAACGTGGTTTTCGCGTAAGACTGGCTTAATGCAGAGCCGTCGTTTCTCCACGCACTGGATCCTGCTTCTAACTCGTGGTTGTCGTGTGAATCTGAACCGCCACGCGAGCTTACGAGAATCTTTCATTACACCGCGAGGAAGAAAGAAAAAAAAGTGGGAATACACTAATAATAAACTCGCGGTGGCCGCGTGAGTCTTGACCGCCAGGCGAGCTTACGAGGACCAATTATTGCACCGCGAGGAAGAACGAAATAGAAAGAACGGATATAGAGACTTCCCCTTCCTCTGCTTCCCACAAATGCGAACAAGATGTGTTTCTAACTGTCCCCACACATTGTGGGTAGCCCACGAGAGCACGGCTGATTAGATTTAAGTAGAGCAGTAAGAAATCTTCTCACGCGACGGGCCTTAACGAGAGCACGATTGTTTAAGCTCCGTTCTGCCTGTGGCACGACCGTAATGACTTGACGCACGACACACGGCGATAGTGTAAGGAGACAGCGATACAGTCTCACAACGTCAGAACGGTGATTTATGGACTTTTTGTCACGAATGCAGGAATATTCGGGCAATCGGCATATTGGTCCAAACATCTGCATGATTAAGCCTGAGGCCCCACGTCAGCTCCAGCCCTCTACACTCCCGACCCGCGAACATGCAACTCTACACCTTGACAGGAGCCGTCTCGCGCGCATGAGAATCGAAGCCGACACATAGCGTTTCGTGTGTATATGGGTCGACGCTCTAAACCCAGCGGATATACGAAAGCTGTGGTGTTTGAGGACCATCTGCCAGCACAGTTGACTAAGTGGCAATCGGCAATCTTCACGTTCCAGTGCATTCACTGGGCTCTTCCGCTAACGACTGTGCCGTCGTATTCAGAATCTTTTTGCAGGCAAAAAAGTAGTATTAAAACTGTGGCATGTGAGACGAGGCGCTCTCGAGGGCGTGCGAACTGTATGCGCTTGCTATTTGACCGTGTGGTCTTCACCTCTTACGTGGTCAGTGGTACTGTTGAGAAATTATTTTGTTTGGGGTGGTCTGGTGAACGAGAGAAAAGGGAGAGGTCTAACAAGTCTGCTCACGTGCAAGGTTATTCTACAACAGAGTCCTACGTGTCACACTTGATGGACTGTTTTTCCAGAACCTTGTGAAAAGCAGAACCCAGCAGGTCGATTCCTACCATGTGTGTACATCGGTTTTTTACCGATACGTCGACGGCATTGTGCCAACACGGTGGAAGATTCTCTTGTTTCAGTGCATCAAGAGCTGCCACACTGTTTGGCTAGGAGGGCGTCTTTTGAGGGCTACTTTTCGACAGAGAGTTGTGCGCGGAAGTAGCACCCCCCGGATACTTGCAACGCGTACGCGCGGAGACACGAATGTGTATAGAAGGTCCACCGTGAACTCCAAGGACTTACATATCCTTGTCGAGTTTGTTGTCCAAGTAAAGTTACCCCTATTGAGTCGAGTTACCATCTGTATTGGCCAAGAAATTCACACGTGTGGTTTTTGCTTGACGTTGTCCGGCCCTTCTCTCACAAAAACATACGGGAAGAGATGTCAAGGATATCAGGGAAATTCCAGTACAGAAAAAGAGCGAATATCTCCCCGCGACGAATCGTCCCCTGCGCACGCGAATCACTGCCCCTTCTGTACTTACGAGGATACATCCAGGGCACAGGTGGTCTTCTTGCGTTCGGCGGCTTGCCCCTACGCGACAGCTCCTGAGTTCTCAGTGTTGCAAAAGCAGCTAAGGGTCGGCTTCTACAGTGTAACACTTGCAAGTGTCATGCTTGGAGACAGCTGTCGCGAAGTGGTTTCAGACATGTTTCATTCAGAGATGCCAACAAAGGGTTTTTGAATACGGTGGTGTGAACGTGCATGCGTGTCACTTTCTACACCTTCAGGCAAAAACAACGGTAGCAGCCGAATCCCACGAAGCACAACGTTTGGCTGCACGCAGAGTCCTTACACTTCTGATTTGCATGCAAAGATAGAGTTATACTGCGTAAGGCTCACCACACCGGATAAGATATCAGTTCACATACGGAATGACAGGATCGCCCCTCGTTGTGAGGTCGGCGGTCTTTTTTCCAAGTGGAAGTGATGTGTTTCGGAGAGAGGTAATGCGCAGCATAAGCATAATCATCGACTGGCTCGGTTTCTTAACATCTCTGAAAAGTGAGCCCTTTTGGCTCTCAGTTTAGAAGAATGCCCTAGCAGAGGGAAAGTTGATGCGGCACTTCCGCATGTTGTATTTGCTAACGTGCTTATTTACGACGTCCCCTGTGCGTTCTCAACCACTTTAGATGCTGTAGAGAAGCACGTCTTTCTTCTAACGTTGCCGCTCACTGGACATATGAGTTACAGTTGTCACACTCTTCAGACACGGATAACGTCCACCTTAACCTCAGGAATAAAGGAACGAAGAACGGGACGATCAACGTAAGCAGTGCCACGGAAAATCAGGTGGCTGTCTGCAGAGTGGCGGTTTCACCATGGAAGGCCTTTCCACACGGAACAAGGGAGCGTGGTCGAAAAAAAAAGCAGACGATGCGGCGTGTCCGTGGCAGAGGGAACCAGCATCCATGCATGGTGGCGCAGAATCATCTGCTGTGCGGGAATATGGGGAAAGTCGGACTGGAATCAGTAGTACTACCCGCAGAAGACTAGATTCCGGCGACAAAACTTCGGGGGCGCCCCCTGCGGGTGAATGTATCTTAAGCAGAGGGCCCACACATTTTCCGAGAAGAGGGAAGTTGAAGAGTACGTACGTTCTTAACTCAGATCACAAGACGGTTAGTCGGAAAAAAAGCATTCGCAGGTTCCTCAATGGGCTTTAGGCAAATCATTAGTCTGCATTTACTGCTGGATCCGTTCCAATGAACACCGTAACGCGCCACGACACTCTAGGTCTCCTAAATCGTTCCACTGAACACTGTAACGCGCCACGACGCTCTAGCTCACTTGAATCGTTTTCTTCGCAAGACTTCCCCAAATCCACTCTTGTTTCTTCCTCCTCGCTCATCCACTTTGCAAGCCTTCCCTGATGCATTCCTTCAGCTTTTCCGACAAGCACGCGAAGTGACTTCTCAAAAGAGAGATACATCAGCGAGATTGTAATGCTCAAACAGGTGATGCGTTTTTGAAGCGGATAAGACTGGGTCGAGACACATTATATAGAGCAAGCATTGGAAAATGGCAGTCACATCACACTTCAGCGGAAGTCTTGTAGCAATATTGGGCTCTCTTCCCACTGTCCGTAAAAAAGGATTTTGTCCACTACCTAGTCGTCCGATGGCAATTGTCCGCTACGTGTCTTCAGCGGCTTCGCGTGGCAGAAGCAGAAGCAACAAAACAACGGCAGAACTGTCGCTCCGCAGAGGAGGAACTGAGCAGGTAAAAACGAGACGCGAAGCACAACGAAGACAAACCGTAGACGCATAATGTTACGAAGGACAATACCACTCCCCAGTAGCGTACCACACACAGGTTGATTTTGTCAGGCTCGCGACTTTATGCAGAACGCTCAGACTTCTCGGTCAAATGGCGGAGGCCTGGGACCACCACCTGCTAATGGCTTGTCAGCGCAGTGCAAAGGTGGGCCAGAACGACGCGTGCATAACCTCACTTCTCCTGCGCCCTTGCTGAAATCCTTCGTTGCGGACGCAGACGGTGACAAAATTTAGCGTGAATCGTAATGTAAGTTTCTAGTCAACTTGCTGTGGGAAGTTCAAGACTGAAGGATCTGTTTTCCTGCACGTCGAGTAGAAGCTGCTGTGGGGTACCTTGCCAGTCCACGTCGTGAACTGTACCTTGCCAGTCCGTACGCTTGTTGTTGTTTCGGTAGCTTATGCACAAAAAAAGCAATGTAGAAAGACTAAGTATTGAGCGCCTTTCTTCACAGGAAGTGAGGTGTGTAACTCAGCAACGCAGTAGTAGTAGTGGTGGTAGTAGTAGTCGTAGTAGGAGTAGTCGTAGTAGTAGTTGTTGTAGTGGTATGCAGGGCAGAGTCAAACTACTTTTTCCTGCTTCAGGCTGACTATGGACTTCATACCCACAAGTCTGTTCGCACGTCCGCTCTTCTACTCATTTGTGTACTTTTTTTGTACTGTACACGACCGGCGTGCAAAGCTGTGTTCATTCGAAAATACTACTGAGGCACCCAGTCCCGACAGCGTGCTGGTCGGTGCGAAACCCTGCAGTTTCTCCAGACGCTAGGCGCTGTGCTTGTCGAGAAGTACTACTTTGTAACTGCTTCGACTGAAAGAAATTGGCGCATCCACTAATGTTTTACGCGTACAATCGTTGCCCTCTACGCAGGGATGGCGATGTGCATGGATAGCTTCAACAATCTGTGCCAAAACGTATGAACAGTGTTCTAGTGGGTAGCTGAATCTTGCTCCATGGGATCACTGTAATTTCTTGCCACTTCGTCTTCTGTTCGTGCTTGACGTAGTAAGTCTGCCCTTAAAAAAAAGCCAACGCTCACGGCTGATTATGTGTCTTAAACGACGATGTGTTCTGCTTAAAGCGCAGCGCAACGCCGCACGGCGAGCACACCAAAGGGCCCCAAGAAAAGAAAGAGAAGAAGGCAGTTGTTGTCGTGCGGCACTCCAGTAGCAGCGGTTCACGTGAAGAAGGGCCAAATAATGCTCCAGTCTTGAGATTCCCTCCAGCGTTTCTCTTACAGCGAGTGTGTGTGAATATTAAAAAACTTCGAAAGTACCTTCTCCTCCACATGGCCGGCTCTCAAAAACTACAAGAGAAGGAGAGGGTACGAAGTAGTTCCTGGTTACTCCACCGGTGCGCAGCGACTGTGGCTGTGTGATAGCCCTGCGCATCTGCGTACGTAGCGTGCTACCAGGACATGACACGTATGCATCTACCGTGGTGCAAGCGATAAGGGGCGTTAGTGTGCCAGCCGTACGAAAGCCGTTAGCAAAACATACTATTAGATGAAACATCACGTAAGCAGAGCATGTCCGTGACACGTAGTACGCACTCCTGATTACTGCAGCATTTGGCGTGCTTTCTTTGCTCATGTCGACCCAGCTACTGGAGTCTCTGAGGAAACACTTGACCGGTACGGGTATGCAAGAAATACACGCAGAGGTCCAGGTGAGTTCTCGCAATAGGTACTGCAAGCACCTCTCTATGAAAAGTGTAAAACGCAACGATGAAAAAGACGTCAATCAATGTCAAATCAACGTCTGCACCGTCAATATGGCAAAGATTATCATAGCCACACGAGCCGTCCCCATCCAGATAGCTGGCAACGCAAAGGAAAGTTCTGCTACACACTGTGCAATGATTCTATACAGCCAAAAACATTGCAAGGCCGAGAATGCACGACGCTGCTTGACGTCCTGGCAGCACAAGCAGAGTAGTCTCGGGACACCAGCCTGTGGAATTTCTGTGACACGCATGACTGACGTATTGATCAAGTGAGGTTAGATAAAACCTCAGTTCAATTCTGCCGGCTTCTTCGAAACCTTGACTGTCAGGCATATGCTGCTGAATGTCGTCGCCTGCAAGAAATAATAAAGCAATACCGCGTTTTTGAGCACGAGGAAACAGATCAAGAAAGCAAAATTGCTCACCTTCAGGTATTTTAGCCTTCAGTGCAACAATTGTGGTCCGTGGCAGACGCATATCTGCAGGAAGCGCGGCTGCGGTTTTTGGCGTTACTTCCGGGCATGCATTGAGTCAGTGAAGACAATTACGCGCCCATGCCTCTCTGTACGTAGGAACATACAGACATCTATAATATGCCTACCAAGCCATACATGCTTGCTAAACAAGCTTCAAATAAGTGCCGTCAAGTTTAGTAGCCGTGTCCACACAAGCCTGCAACCTCAGGCATAGCGACAGAATTTTCAGGTGAGACATGCATGTGGCGAGGAACTGAGTTGAAGTGTGAAGAAGCCTCCACGTTGTCCTGCGTTTTGAAACTCAGAGCATTTCCGACTTTCTGAGAATTAAACTCAAGCTCTGTGTCGCGCATGGGAAAACAGCGGTGACTAAGGATCTCGTAGCGCCCACATCAGGTGTGGACGTCGACAGAACCGTGCACAGCTGTGTACCTCTCAATGCGGCGGAGTCACTGAGGAAGGACGAGTGCCAACCAGTGCATGCGAGAGACAAAGAGATGCTGCGCATCCAGACAATGTGGACCTGAACGAAGAAGAACAAGAGTGTATTCATTCATGTGTACCGTCTTGCGCACGCTTGTGTACTGCGACATGCAGTGGTGTATACGGCGGCGACCAAGGAGGGTGCTGGGCGGCTGGGATGATCTCCAACAAAGACGTAAACACTCCCATACACGTCTATTATATACGGTGAATAAGTGCCTTACGCTTGAGTGCGTTTCCGCTCCCGTCCTCAATTCTAGAACTGCACAGTCAGCCTACAATCTCGTGGTGGCAGCTAAAATTCAGGGAAGCTGCAAGAATTGGACTGCGGTGCAGCTGGGGGCTGCAGACCCTCACGGATAGACTACAGGCTACGCAGCTGCGCTAGATGTACGGCGCATCCTTTCGCTGAGAGATACCGTACAGGGCATAAGCAGCGATCAGTTCTAAATAATAATGAAGTTCTCTGTTCATAATCCATGAAGACAGTTCACGAGCGCCACAGACGTTTCCATACGTGTTTATGGCTCTTGGCAGCACATTCTTATCATGCACGTACACTAGACCTCTTTATAAATGTGTTGTGTATGTGCAGAATCACTGAAACAAAAGGGGCTTTGACGTCCTTTCGCTTGTCGGGGGGAGAGTTTTCCTCTTTCAACCTGTCTCGATGCGATGAGAAGCTATCAAGACGTA
This sequence comes from Sarcocystis neurona, assembly GCA_000727475.1. Lineage (NCBI taxonomy): Eukaryota > Apicomplexa > Conoidasida > Eucoccidiorida > Sarcocystidae > Sarcocystis > Sarcocystis neurona. The sequence continues at coordinate 2,426,020 of KL647305.1, forward strand.
GACTTTGTCACCATCAAAGAAAACGCAGAAATGTCTGTTCCAGACTGAGTGAACCAAGTGGAAAGGCGAGCACATCCCTGTGTTCCTCATCTCTATCACTGAAAGCGCAGAATCGCAGGCGCTACGGTGTCCGCGTCCCTTTTTTTGAATGCATCATCTGCTCCTGTGAATAGGCAGCCGTGTGCATGCACTTAGTAGATGCGTCGCAGGAATCAGACAGGGGTGGCGAGTTGTTGTGTCCGTAGCGTTGATCCTGGGGTGATGATCGACGTCGAACGCTGGATCCTGTATCGTTCTACTACATCCGCGACACAGATATGGCGATTGAAAAACAGTGTGGCGCTGTAGCATATTTCATGCGGAGACCTGCACGTTCAATGTGGAGCACAGTGTGCACCTTTCTCGTCAATCTTACAGGCAACACTGAGGAGTCAGCAAGCAGATCGTTAGTCTCTCTTTAGTTTGTGCATGCAGGGGAACACGATGTTTTCCCGAGCTGCAATGAAAAAGCGTCCGACTTGCGACCACCGGCCGGCGCTCGCTCAGCCGACGCCTGCTAAGCGTTGTATGTAACACACCATAAAACCTCCCCGCACTTGTTGACTTTCCTTGGAAACCAAAGACACAGCAGTCAGGTCAATGCGGAAGACCCACCGGTGCTTAGTGAGCACCAAAAAAGGACACACAAAGATACCCTCGGGAGAGGTACAACCCCTTGTAAACCATGGCGTGCGCTGCTGTAAGCACTGCGACTTCCAAAACGACATCCTACCTGAAGAGCTGGTCTTTCGTAGCACAAGACACCTTGTCCAACATCAAGGCCGTCCACGGGAGTTGCAGTACGTAAACGAGTTGTTCTGCAAGCACGTGTAACCGGCTTCAACGACAAAACAACAACGGCACGAACGGGTTAGGTGCGCAGCAGTCTTGTGTCGAATAAAAAGTTTTTATGCGCCAAGTCAAGAGACTGGAATCGTAAATCGCCGTCTTGCCTTCGCGGTATACAATGTGTCTACGTTGATGTCTAGGCTATTGCTTCATATTTTTCAACAGACTGCCGCTGTTCTGTACATGCTACTTGGGTGGGTACACCGAACCTTCAGGACGGCAGGAGAGTGAGATATGACAAAGTTACAGTCCACTGAAACATACGTACCACACTGCCGACGCGCCTGGGTGCTGAAACATCCGCAATAGAGGAGCTTTATTGATAAGCCGAACGCACCAAGTGCAAGAATACAGGAAGAATACTCCTCCGAAAGTTTGTGTCTTGGTCGCATCGCTGAACGCTGCTTTCCTCTGTGGACTCTGGTGGCTTCAGAGTGTCGTGCGATTTAGGCGTGTCCTTCTGATATCCCCATCAGACACGCTTCAATTACTATAGATGTCCCCGACGCCACTAGCGCGGAGTGGGCTGTAGCATTCTGTGGCGCTTTGATGATTGACCTCGATGTTTCGGAAAGTACCTGAAAGTTACTCGATCTTTTACAAGCTATGTAGATTTCAATGTCTGATAGCGTGGATTTGCTGATGACCCCCTTTTGCCCGGAACCTCACGTAGGAATGAGAGCTGCAAGACAAAGTCAACCTTTGCACCCCTTTTGGTTGCTGAATTTGATTGGCGAAGCGTCGCGATCACAGAAGCGAGGAGCATGTGGACGTGGCTCGGAAGAGAGCACACGTGACGTCTTGTGAGCGGAGGTGTGCCCACAGGCTCCCTCTCAGAGGACGGCAGCCGATGTATTGCAGGCGTTTGCTGCGCGGTTTTTCCACACAGTCGTATCAGCTTGTCCCCTGAAGGCGGCAGACGTATGCTTAACCCGTCAGAAAGGAGTGCAATATGGCATTTCCATATGTGTGTGTCACACACGCCAGGCGCGACCGTGCAGACAGGGCCAGAATGCCTCTTTCCTGCGTTTGAAAGTGGTAGCTTGGTATGCACATTCCTGTCATCTCAGGCTTCCTCGATGGAGAAAGCAAGAGACTGTGCCGAGCCTTCCTTAGTCAGGAATTAAGCTCCATATACAGGGTAATCAGCTGAAGTGAATGCAAGGACATCCGAATGTACGAAAATTGTGCTTAACCTGCGCTCATACTTAGCATCCAGCAACAGCCTTGTTCAACCACGTGACAAAACGGATTCTGTCCCTTTTTGGAAAAGTAGAAATTACGTGCACACATGATCTGTCGTCATCAGCACAAAAACACACCAAGAAGATGGAGCAGCTGCGCAAATTTTTCATGTCACGCTGTGGTCGAATGCGCGACGTCCTCCTCGTCAGATTCAGCAGTGTTCTGGCCGTTCGTCCGCGTCGATGTTCAGCGCCGCTTTACTTCTGGCAGAAAGCCGTTCAGGTTCTCTGCGGAAGACGATAAGTTCGACAGGCTCCGGTGCGCGGATAGTGCTTCCAAACCGGTGTAGCCTTATTACGAGCGGATTCAGAAAATCGAAGTCCATTAAGAGGCCCGCATCGCCGTTCTATACTCGACGTGAATACAACTTTTCGGCGACATCCTGAAAGCATCAGAGGCGGTCATAGAATGAAGTGATATGCTAATAGTCGGCAACGGCATAGTTACGTGCGTACTTCCCAGTTAGAAACCGCGTTCACCCGTATACCGTTAAGAGTTGGCGACTATTTTGTACCTCGTCTATCTAAGAGAAGGCTTGTAAGGCGCACGCTGGAGGAGCCGAAAAGGAGGTCAGTCGGCAGCATCAAACCAGATCAAGTGCCTACTGATGTCCTCTTCAGACCTTGTTCAACGTTCATTGGCAGAGCCACCATGTGCCTTCGTGAAGATCAGCCCGGGTACAAATGGCAAGTAGTTAGTAAACCTCTGATAAGAGGATCGGCAACGATGTACCGGAGACGTAGCCCCAGTAACGACGCATGCAGAGAGCTAAGGGGGTACGTTCAACGTTCCTTTGCAGAACCCTCGCAGACGGCTAATAGTGGATGCCACCTGCAACGCAGCGGCAGGAAAAACCGTACAGATAACACTTCGCAGTTGACGTTGACCAGTAACAACGGTCCTCAGATGTAACGTTAACTTATTCTTCCTCACGCTAAGATCTGAGCTGTACTGAGCCATGCGAACACATAAAGCAGCCGAATCGCTGGTCACAGTTAGACGGATGGACGCACGTAATGCAACTCACATTGCGTGTGACTAATACAGGCGCGAGAAGAGCACTGCACTTCTTTCTTGGCGAACGCGTCTCCTTGTTCTCCGTGCCATGGCGACTTTGAGAAATTTTGGCAACCGGCGAACACAATCTATTACATCCACACATCCTGCAACTTCCTCGTGCCACGTGCGATTCTGGAGGGACAGATTAAAGTCCCCAGAGTGTGCAGTTCTGTGTCACCGACCAAACAGAAATAACCCCTCGTGCTCTCCTGAAGTGCGTTCGCAAGTCTCGACCACGTGTAACATGAGACCTGCTGCTGCAGTGGGCTGCAACTACGCATTCAGCAGCATGCTGATTGAAACGCGTGATTCAAAAGGATTTATTATAGTGTATCTGACTGGCGTCTTAGCCTCCCACTTAACGGCGTGGCGTAGTTAGGACCGCGTTTCTTCAGAGTTTCTTCTTGTTACGATTAACGGAGTAATCCCCTGCCTATGAGAAGCCTGAGTAGCGGCCTACTTACACAGCCTTAAAGTCGTCTTCAGTAGATGAAGCTCGTGCGTCACAGAGTGATGCGCTGATGTGCTTTCAGAGTGAAACGGAGCAGTTTCTTCTGCGCGGCATCGGCGAGAGGTGTAAAACCGTGAGACGTCGCGCAAAGAGAAGACTCTGATCGCGCAAGCAATCAAGCCTCGGGGCCTGCGCGACACACGAGTGAACTACGGAGGAAATAGTTTCCATTTTGGGGCGTCCGTTAACTTCGCCATTCCCCTTGGTGGAGCAGGAATCCGCAGCAGTGTATTATTTTGTGAGCCACACAACGAGCATAGCCTGCTTTCTTTATCTTGTATTTGGTGTATCTCGCGGCGGCGTGCCTTCTCGAAGTCTGGACGGGTACAGTACTTCAGAGGCTTTTGCTTTGCTAATCAACGAGAGTAGCGTCTCTGCAAAGATCTGGGCGAGACAGAATCCAACAAGACTCGACGTCACCGTTTAGACAAGGTGCACAAGTGTGAAGTGTTTAGATATTTCAAAGGCGATGGATAACCTTCTTCTGGCAACAGCGTCCTCATGAGAGTACTTATTTCGGTGGAAAACTTAACGCCAGGTAATTTGGTAGCCATTTGACGGACCACCCCATAAGATCGGCCTTTCCGGTGTTAGCTAAATCAAACGGGGAAAAAGAGCATCACGCGCGTCCACGTTAACACCAATACGTTACGTTCCTGCATTTCACCGCCTCGGCCCTGGAAACTCTTCCGCCAGGCGCAGTCGAACGAGTGACTCTTCTTCTTCTACTTTAGCCTGGTGAAGCCCTTGAGTTAAAATCACTTTCTCACGTAAGGAGTGGGTTACCCGTGAGCCTAACACTCCATGTGTTGCTCAAGAGATTGCTGTTTCTGGCGCTGATAGCCGCGTGGAGAGGTGCTCTCCCTGAGGATGCCGGAGCTGCTCTAGAGCTTCGATCAGACGCTGCTGCTCCCTTTCAAAGATGCCTTCAGTTACTCGAGTTTGAAGCAGTGGCACCTCCAAAACCTCTACTGGTGTCCCGCTGATTTCTTCTGAGTGCGTTTTCTGCTGCTGCTTCGGTGCTGCTTGGAAGCGCTGGTGCAACCGAGCTGCCTGCTCACGGAAACCCTCCACCTCTTTCGGCACTCGATTTTTAAGAGCGATGATTCGTATCGAAAGATATTGTCTTTGAAGCAGTTCCTGCAGCAGAGCATCGTTTCTGCCGTCCGCCCGCGTGAGGATGACAAGTGTGTGCGTCTTCATCTCAGGCACGCTGCCGAACTGCTGTTTGTCTGCACATGTCTTCGGTCCTTCCCTGCACTTCCGTACGCTGTTTGTCGTGCTCGGTTCTGCCTCAGGTCCCGTGTGCTCACAGCTACTGCCGCTGTCATTGCTGCTGTCTTTGCCGTGCCCGACAGGAATCATGTTCCCCGTTGTACACCTTTGCGTTGATGGCTGGAAAACCGATTCACTACCGATGCTGATTCCTTCTGTGGAGCTGCTCGTGGAACGACTGGTGCTGCTCTCCTCTGTCTGAACCTTCCCTCCGTTGTTGCTGTTCTTTACAAAATTGCTGCTAGTGCAGCGTTTTGTTAAAACGTTGTCAGAGCGAGACATATCCACAGCGCAAGCTTCCACGAGGTCTGCTAGGGCAGCAACTGACCCGCACTCTCCCGTTATCGTCTCGGAGAAACCTGGAGCACACAACAGTTGTGTGACGCGCAGATACTCGACCAAACAATATGTGTATTTCTGTGGTGACTGTTTAGTCGTGTGCATTATGTGTAACGTCTTCGCTCTCCACAAATGCAACTGCTTGCCTACCAAGGAAGGTTTAAGCTAGTAGACACCTGCGAAATGTGGAGTCAGACATGTGCACAAGGGGCTACGCTCACTCAAGAGCAAGGACATTCCTTAAGAAAGAGTTCCCCTGCTGCAGCTGGGACGTGCTAAACGTGTGGAAGCGTTACTCGACCCGTTCTCACTTGCACACGTCGCGGTCTACAGTGTGATATTTATCACACCGTAAACAATCCTTACGATGATGAGTGTCTCTGTGTCTATCTGCTTTCTCGCAAACCTTCGCTCGTCTCTACATACCAAACCAAAACGCTTCAGTGCGCCCACTGCCTACGTGTGGATTTCACCCGATGTTCTTGCATTTCGTCCCTCGAGCCCACAACAGTGAAAAGGTGCCACGGTTGCAGTGCTGCGTGCGAAGTGGGGGGTTCCACAGGAGTGCCTACCGCAGCAGCAAGTGTCGGACTCCGGCGCGGAGGCCCGGCCTGCCCAGCAAACGCTGCCGAAAGACTCTATGTGGAGCTCACAAGAGTTCCGCTGTGTCTGACTTGTCAGAGTTGGCGCCGTGTTGCTGTGGAAAATTACCTGCCTGCTTTGCAGCACTTGCTGTTGTCGGGCCGATGCAGAGTGCCACGAGACGCCGTGCCTTCCCCTGGCGCTCCTCCTGCTCCCTCTCTTTTCTGCTTTCACGAATTACCCGCTCGCAGTTCTGCAGCAGCAGAGCAAATTCTTCCGCCTCAATAAAACTTGCACCGCCTCCTTCTGTTTCCGGGGCGCCCCGCTTCCATCTACCTGCATCTGTGGCTCGAAATTTCACCGGTTTTGCATCATTCCTCTCGCGGGTGCGCCCGCTGCCAGTGGTGCTGGTATCCTCAGAAGTGTTGCTTTCGCTGTCCAGAAAACTGCTGCTGCTATCGAATTCCACGCCGCTGCTACTGCTCTCACCTGAAGTTTTCGTCCTGCTTCTGCTGCGTTGTTCGCGCCTGACGGTGTGGCTGGTAGCGACTTTGCTGCAGGATGTGTCCTCACTGTCTCTGTCAGTTCTGGAAGCTTGCTGCAGGAGTACACTACAGAGCAGCCGTTGACGCAGCGGTCTATCCTGCTTGGTGCCCGCGTGTACAGCGGTGTACGAAGGAAGCTGCCGCTCAGCGCAGCACTCGGCGGCAGAAACAGGCAGTCCGTTACCTGTCCATGCCCAAACAGCAGACGGACTCGCTAGAATGACCATTACAAATCCCTGGCACGCGTCGCCTTCGTTCTGCGGAGCGGCTGCTGCCTCTTGAGTGCTGTGTGTTGGCTTCTTGCTTTCGCTGCCCCCCGCACCTGCGGCGCTGTTGTCGTCGGCGTCCACGGTATACATAAAGTGCCTGGTGTCTAAGCTGCTATTCGAGGAGCTACTTCTGCGGCCGCTATTCTTGCTGGCATTATCAAGGCTGCTGACTCTACTTCGCGTACTGCTGCTGCTGCCGTTGCTGCAGGTGACGGTGCTGCGATCGCTTATGATGTTTCTGTCGAGGGTTTTTCCCGTGTTATTAACGTTACCGCTTTCGCCTTCTGAGTTGATACCAGTTCTGTCGCTGATTCCGCTGCTCAGCGTGCCGTTGCTGCTGGCGGTGATGCAGCTGCCATTGCTGAGTCTCCTGGAAGAGCGCCCGCTGTCTCCGACTCTGCTAGAACGTTTGCTACCGCAGAGAATCTTTTGCATGTGTTGCAGGAGAGCGCGTCGCTCGGCTGCGGTCAGCATCACCTGCGTAGTTGTGTAGGTATTATAGCGTTCTACTTGGAATAGGCGGCTTGCTTCTGCATCTCCCACATCCTCTTCTGCTTGTGGTGCTGCTGAGCTCTCCAACAGCAAATCTTTGGCCACCGCGCCACTGTCGTTTGTTCCTAGGATTGATGGGGTAGGTGATGTTTTTTTCTCTTCTATTAAGTCTTGTATCATTGCTACAGATGAGACTCCTTCTGGCGATGTTGGTGCTCCTGCTGTAGTTAAGTCTACGTGTTTTGTTGCTGCCTTCACTGTACTGCTGTTAACATGATCTTCTGTCTGCTGGAGAGGTAGCACACGAAGTTGCACCCGTATGGCGGGTGCAACAGCAGCAAACGAGTACTGCAGCAGCTGTTGCAGCGGCCGCTCCTGCAACCCTTTCTGAAGTGTGGTGCGAGCCAGAGCAGACGCAGGCCAAAGAACACGAGTCTGCAGCCAGCAGGGGCAGCACCGCGGCAGCAAAACCTCTCTCATTTCTCGGTCCTCCTCCTGATGGAGCAGCCTGACGGTGCACCCAACCGCTTCCGCCGGCGTGTATGTACACCCCGGCCGCGCGTGCTCACGCCGGTTAATAACCGTAGTGCACACACGGTCCAGCAAGCTCTGAAGTTCGTCGCGTTGTTGCTGTTCTTCCTCCCGTGTTCGCACTTGTGGCTCCTGGTCGGGTTGCTGAATAGAGAGGGTGCAGAGCGCAGCAAGAATGTGCTGCAGTAGTGGCGGTCGAGGAGGGAGCTCTGCAGCGAGGAGTGCAGCAGAAGAACAGGACGGCAGGAAGGGAAGAAAGACTTGCTCAAGTCGTCCCCGTATTGAGTCAGTCACTTCCTCACATGCGCACGCTGCAGAAGCAGCAGCAACCCCAGCAGCCTGTTCAATCATTCCGATACCACCAAGGTCATCGTGCCCAGTACCTGCAGCAGCAGCAGCACCTGTGGCAGCAGCAGTACCTGCGGGAGCAGCATTACCTGCAGCAGCAGCTGCATCTGCAGCGTCAGCAGCAACGTCTGCAGTGGCAGCAGCATCTGCACCGGTACGGGCAACAGCACCAGCGGCCTGTGCAGTGATAGGAGCGTCAGCTTCACGTAGGGCACGAGGCGTGTCGGCAGTAGCAGCTGCAGCAGCAGTTTCAGCAGGCGAAGCTAGCGCAGCCACCGAAATAGCAGTAGCAGGAACAGATTGTGTATTTGAAACCTGGAGAGAGTGTCGGCTTTGTGCAGAGGGGCGTACGGGTGCTGCGACCCGTGCAGAGCGACTAGACGTCGCTGGAGGAAAAGGTGCTTCTACCGTTGGTGACGACACGTGAAGGCCCGCAGGAGGAGCGCTGTGAGCATCTTCTCCGCGCTTCACCGGTAAATGGTCCAGGCACATTCCTCTGGAAGGCTGCGGATGCTCCTGTTCATTCTCCTCCTCTTCAGGCTGGTATCGCTGCTTTTGCAGGGCGTTCTGGTGTTGCTGTTTCTGCAGTTGAGAGAATTGATGCAGTGCCTCGTGCTCCGGCGGGGACTGCTGCTGTCGCGTGTGTAGCTGCAAGTCTTTCGTCAGAGCTTCTTCTGCTGCCGCGCGCGTGCCTTCTCCGATACACACAAGCATTCTTGACGAAATAGAAGGACACCCGGCGCTTCGCCAACAGGCAGAAAACACGCGTGCTGCTTCCGGAGAAGAAAGGCACACGTAATCAAAGCTGGCGCTGACATCGGCGCCGCAAGGAGTGCTGTCGGACACGTTTGTGGTGGGAGCGGTGGAAGGGTTGCTACTTGTGGTGCTATTGTCGCGAGTGTGTTTATCGAAGACCCTGCAGCTGCTGTTTCCGTTTGTCTTGCAGCCGGTCGTACTCCTGCTGCTGCTGCTGTTGCAGAGAAGGCTATTCGAAACGGCACTGTCAAGAAGCAAGCAGCTGCTGCGGCTGCTGACGCCGCTGCCGCCCGCGAAAAGAAAGGCACTGGCTCCGCCATACCTGCTGCCGCGGTTGCTGCTAAAATCGACCCTATCGCGTATGGACTCGCGGCCATATGTACTGCAGACGCGAGGCCACGGACCGCTTGACTGGCGAGACTCGCCTGGAAGCGCGGCTCCCCTCGGGAGCGAGACAGGGAGTGCGAAAGAGCGCGGCGGCGTCCTCGACAACGCGGCACACGCGGCGGGATGATGTGGGCATTTTGAAGGGGTGACGGCTACAGCAGCAGCAGCTGTCGGACACCGAGGCATGGCTTCTTTTTCTCTCTCACAACCTCCCTCTGACGTGGCAGCTCGAATGGCACGTCTCCTCTGTACACCGCCATCGCCGTCGCTTCTCCGGTTGACACCTGCTGTCCTGCAGCTGCGCAATACGGCACCGCGTCTGTCCGCAGTAACATTTCTTTCCCTCCTCCCACTCGACATGCGTGCAGCAGTGGCCTGCGTGTACGAAACACGACTGTTTTCTTGCCTTAACGGAAAAGCAGTCTCTGGATTAGCGTGCGCGGACCGCAGCGCGCTGATCGCCGCGACGACAGCAGCGTCAGCAGCAGCAGCTGCAACCCATGAACCTCTTGAGACGGCGCCAGGGGCCACAGCTACGGGTCGCTGCAGTGACAGTGGAACAAAAGACACAGGCTGCAACAGCAGCAGGCGCTGCCGTCCTGGCACCTTCTGTGGAGGTGGCGTGAGAGAGCAGTCGCCGTGTGGGGGAGCACCTGTCGCTGTGGCAGCGGTCGAAGCAAAGAAGGCAGCAGCAGCTGGCGTAGGCCCGCCCCGACGTTGTTGCGGGGAGAAACGCGATGCAGGGCGCGCGAGAACACCACCGGAACGCGTCACTGCACGCAGGACCTGGTGCTGTTGCTGCGTTGGACAGACATACGCAGAACCCGCTGTGGTCGCCCACGGAAGAGTCGTTAAGGCGCAAGCGAAGGGACTGTCTAAGTAGTCGGTCGCTGTTGTCGGGCAGGGCGTAATTCCGTGAATTAGAGGGCGCACAGCAACTAGGCGAAGACAGCAATACTGGGGCTTTGCGGCGGTCTTCCTCGCCGCACGCAGCAACAGACTCGCAAAAATGCACCAGCTGCTTCGGCCACTGCTGCTGCAGGTCTGGGCGGCTGCAGCAAGAGCAGCTGCAAAGGTCGCGCCCAGCAGGAGCAGAAGGACCACCGCAGGCAGTATCATTCGTCACGCAGGAAACGCAAAGCAGCTGCTGCAAGCCCAAAGAACGTGTCTCCTCCGAGGACCTCCGCCGGTGCAACTGCAGCAGCTGCCGTTTCTTCATCAGGCGCGTCCTCGTCCCGACTCGGGGATACACCCACACACTCCTATGTGCGAGCTTGATATGATGGACTTACTTCACCATACAGCGTGTGTGGTGTGGGGACGCAAGTGGAAAAGGACGAGGGAACTGGACGACTTGTACTTGTGATGTGCATCGTTTGTTCTCTCTACACACACTGTAGGAACCGCTGACAATGACGGGTATGCGTGCAGAGAGAAAACTGTCGCACCACATCTACGCAGAAAACAAGAACCTCCCTGCCCATGCGTGGATATCGAGACCGACATATACCTTTGCATGGATATGTATACTACATGTCTATCTCTATGCTCCTTGTGGCAGCCTTCCTCTCTTTCTATACATCTATATACTACACGAATATATATATATATATGTATATATATACGCACGTACATGTGCATGAGACACCGCTAGATATCTCTCGTCCCACTCTATGTTTGGACACCACACACACGCACACATACGTTGTCCATTTCCAAGTTAATGGACACCCGTGAAAACGGCAAAGATTCATTGGCCAGTGGGCTACCACATGGGGAAGGAAATTACGGTCGGGGCGTTAAGCGATTTGCGCCAGAGAGAGAGTGTCGGTGCTGCCCCGGGTGCTGTTCCAGCGGCGGCTGCCCTTGCTGCTGCATCTGCTGCTGCTGCGGCAGCAGACGTGTCTCTTTGTACTTGGCAACCTTCTAACGACGCACAAGCGTGAACGAACATCGGACATACACCTATGTACAGACAGATAGACAGTCTCCGTATACACGTTCACGTGTCTACGTGTTGCTGACGTACATGTGAACTTACCCTGGATACTTTGTGACTGAGAGATGTCGGTTCGTTGTTCCTCCATCCCAGAGCTCGGCTAGCGCGCTGGGGCGCTGCACGCTCTCTACCGGACACACTGCTCATTGCCTAGAGCAAAGCACCTGCACTCCCCTCGTGTGGACAAGGCGAGGCCTGCTGCTAATCATACGGTTCTTCATTCACTAACGCCTCTGAACATGGAAACCCTGCATTAAGTACGACGGTCCCGTCTCCAGATCCAGAAAGTTTGCCTGCCGAACCGATCACAGGGAGGGCAGCGGCGGCAGCCGCAGCAGCAGCCACGGCGGCAGTTGCAGCAGCAACGGCGCCCGCAGCGGTTTGTCTCGGCCGGGCTCACATGTGGCCAGAATGTCAGGGAACTTAACTTCTCAGTTGCAGCCCACAAGCAGCAGACAAGCGTGCCTCTGTGGCAGCTGTTGCTGTTTCGGGATGTGTGAGAGCTGCCGTGTCGCTGCTGCAGACGTACCTGAGCGCGCGGTGCGCCAGCAACACCACTCCTGGACCAGGGGCAGGGCTGTCCCACTCATTCGAGCATACCGCTTCTCTTCACGGCACGAGTTGTCGTCCGTCGATGCTTCTAGCCCTTGCAGCTCTATCACTATGTAGCAGCCACACCCGCATGCAGCAGGGGGCCCATCGCATGCGGAAGTGAGCCCAGAGGACCCCATTTCCACCATATTTCGAGACGAAATTTATTAAGGGAGAAAGGGCTTTTCCGCAGTGTGAGTGCCTCGTGCAGTCTTTCCGTCCACTGGAGCTCCTCCGTATATCCCCGTTTGTTCCCGCCACCAAGGTACCTCACGACAGAAAGGCGCAGCGCCGAGAGTGGCTAGTTGCTGCTGCCGACGCCTGTTGCTGCTCTGTGACCCCCCAGGTGGAGTCGCAGCTGAATTCTGCTGCAGCAGCACCTCCACATTTTGACGCATGTCTAATGCTCCACAAAATGCAGCTGCTGCCGGGCTAACCTTTGAGCCACCCGCGTTGCTGCCCGTCCCGCTTGTGAGATCCGCTCTGAAGTGAGTACCACTGCTTCCTGCATCTATGCCGTGGCAGACCGGTGCGGATTCCTTGCTTTGGGTTTTAAGAGGCCAGACTGCACCGCCGCTGCTAGTGGGCTCCTGCTGCGGCTCGTCTGCGGCTGCTGCTGCTGTGCAGGCTACGGTCTGCTGCTGCTGTTGTGCTGCTGCCGTTTATGCGCGAGACGTGAGTCGTGCTGTTGCAGCGTCGTTCAGCACCGGACGCCATTCTCCGGAAGGGCTGCTCCCGTTCGGATTCTCAGCGATCTTCAGTTGAGAACAGGTGACCTGAACAGCAGCACGTGGGAAGTGCACCTGCAACACCATACCGTCTCTCTTCGGTGGCTGGCGCTGCAGTAACGGACGGCAACAACGGCAGCAGCTGGATCGCGTGCAGCGCAGCAGTGCCAGTTGTCTGCGGCTTCTCAACCCCGAAGACTTCTTCAAAACGTCCAAAATCAACAAGGAAAGCAGCTAGGCCCGCAGCGCAGCTCCACCATCAGGGGCACAGCAAAACCAAGTAACAGCGTCGGGAAAACCCCACGGACGTCCGAGCTCTGCTGCACAACCCTGCCGCTGCAGCGACTGAGCACGTCTTGAGGAATGTCGAAGGAGCCGCGAAGAACGTGCCAGAGCTCAACAACAACAACAGGGAGTCGGTGACTCTGCCAGAGCGTCTCACTAGTGGAACCCGAGCCGCAGCAGCAGCAGCGCCACTCGTCGCGGGCACACAGCAGCGGCGAGAGAAGTACAAAGCTGGACCGGCGCAGCGTGAAGCGTCGACGCTTATGACAGCAGAAAGGGACTAACGTTCCCAGGGAATCATCAGGAAAGACGCCACCACGTCTTGTTACCCGGCGTGTCGCAGCGACCTTGGATCACCAGGATGACAGACAGTCCTGGCACAAAGAAGGCGGCGCGCGGTGGAGAAGCGAGTGATACACCAGATTCCGTAGCTGCAGCCTGCGGCAACAGCAGCGGCAGGAGCTCGCCGCCTTCTCATTTGCCGGATGGGGGCGACAGTGGCAGTAAAAGCAACCACAGCAGCTCGATTCGCGCTGCTACGTCCGTCCGCAGGACAAGCAGCAACAGCGCTACTGACGCTGCATTTGGTGAAGAACCGTCAAGCATCTGTGATGCCTGCCCTTGTTCGGTGGGCCACAGGCAGGCACGAGCGTGCCCTCTTGTCGTAGAAGAACTCCCCGGCGCTGTTGCTGTCACTGGCCGTCATGAGGCTGCTGCCACGGCGTATAGAAGCAGGGAGGACGGTTGCGTCCACCAGGTAGCTGCTCCTGCTGTTGCTGTCCCGTCTACTTCCTCTGCGGCTCCGGCGGGACCGCACCCTTCCGCTGCCGCTGTTCGTCTCGCTGCGGATGCCTGTCCCGCGGCTGTTCCTGCTGCAGCGGCATCGCGGGATGCGACTGCTGCTGTTGCATCTTCGTTGGACCCTGGTGCTCAGCGCCGCTTCGCTGAGCTGCAACTGCAGAGTCTTTCGGAATTCTCTCGTAGCGTCGGCATCAGCGAGTTTGTCCTATGCGATGACTGCACCGCTAACGCGCCAGTAGCAGGAGCAGCAGAAGCGGCAGCAGCAGAAGCGGCAGAAACGACAGCAGCAGGCCGAGTGGCAGTAACAGATGTCGTAGCGGCTGCACGTAGACCGGCGACGCACGCTCTGAAGGGGTCCCTAAAAACGTTGTTTGAAGATTTCCAGGTGTACGAACACTCGTATTTTCCTTGTGAGTGCAGGGCGCAGAAGAGGAGCTGCCTTCTGTGTGGTAGTGACGGCAGCGGCAGCGCCAGTTCCTGCAGCACTCGTAGCGACAGCAGCGGAAGCAGCAGCAGCTGCAGCGAGAAGCTGGACTTGAGCAGTTGTGTTGGGTTGTACAGCAGCGAGGGCAGAATCTTGGAGGCGAATAGCAGTACGAGGGAGAACAACAGAGGCAGCAATGAGGCCAGGTGGAACGCAGCAGCAGGAAAAGGCTTGCACGCTTGTCCGTTTGGGTGTTGGTGTACAGCCTTCGGCGGAGACAAGCCTTTGAGGTTGCCGTACCTTGTGCTCCCGTGTGACGTACTGCGGCAGAAGCAGGAACAGCTTCTTCGTGAGTCGGGAGCGACTCGTGTCTCTCCGTCATTCTGTTTAAAACACTGCGATGCCTCGTTTTCCACCGAGCAGGGCGACTCGACTCGCAGCAGGAGCTCCGGCAGCAGCAGGGGCGTCGCTCCGGGCGAAGAAAGCAGCGTTGGCAGCGTAAGCAGCAGTCGCAATAGGAAGGAGACGGTCAACAGCGGAGAGGCGATTAAGGAGGGCAGCGGCGACGCTTGCAGCGCGAGCGAGAGGACTGACGTGCACGTTTCAGGTAGGACCGGCAGCAGCAGCAGCAGCGTCAATAACGTCAGGGAAGGATGTTGTTGCAAGTCTGTCGAAGACGAAGTCACTTGCGACGACGATACCCGAAGCAGGAACACAGGCCGTCGACAGCTGCGGAAGGAGGGCAAGGCGCCTTGCTGCACTGCAGCAGGAACAGCAGAAGCAGCAGCAGCACCGGCTCGCGAAGCGACAGCGACGGAGGAGGTCGATGAATCGAGCCCGGGCGCGTGCTGTCCTTTTTCTGCGTTGGAGGCTCAGAACGTGGAAGCGTTTGTCCGGTACTTGGCCGTGTCTTCTGCGCTGTACAGAGCGCAGCTATTTCCCACTCAGAAGCTGCAGCCACAGCAGATGAATTCGCAGGAGAAAGTCGTGCAGCAGCAGCAGCAGCGGAAGGGAGAGGGCATGCAGCATGCGATCGTCGAACAGCGGGGAGGTGGCCCGGGGCCCCAGGAGCCTTCCGGCCAGTGTGCGCTGCTGAGAAGAAGAAGCAGCGTCTACGACGGCGCTGCACCAGGTGCGAGAGAGTGTGAGAGAAGTGCTGCGCTACCGAGAAATGGGACCCGACTCCTCGTCGAAGCAACACAGACTCAAGTGAAGGAAGATTGGGGGCATGGCTGCGTCAGCTGCTGCTGCGCGACTGCTACAGCTGATGCGGCTCTCCGGTTCAGATGGGAAGCTGCGGCAGCGCAGGCGGCTGCTGAAGCCGAGGAAGCTGCTGTGGCGGCGGCGCTCGACTTAGCTGCTGAGAAGTCGTGCAGGAGCGGACGGGTCAGCAGCTCAGTGGGACGGGAGGCCTCCGGCAGCGTTAGAAGCCGGAAGACGGCGAGCGAAAATCCGTTTTTTGAACCCGATGAGCTCGCCGATGGGGAGTGTGGAGCAGACAGCCCGGTCCCGCAGACGCAAGGGGATGAACAGCTGGCAGGGCAGCAGCAGGGACAGCAGCAGCGCAGCGCGTCTGAAGCTGAAGGGACGCAGTCGCAACAGGGATGTACCGCAGAGCTTTGCCCGGTGACCCAGGAGCGACAGGAGCGACAGGAAAACAAGAACGCAGAACGTGCAGACCGGCAGAAGCGGAGGCAGCGGAAGACTCACAACAAAGAGAGTGATGTTCCTCGACCAACGCTGTGGCTATTAGGCGACTGGACTTCCTTCATCTGTCGCCAGATGCTGGAAGTTGACTTGGCTGCTGCTCCCGATTCAAGCCTTGACGCTTTTGCAGAGGCGAATGATGCGGATGCTGGAAGAAGAGCTTCGCTTCCATCTCCAGCGGTGGATGCATTCCGTGCTGCTTCTTGTGAAGCTGGCTCCGCCGTCGAATGTGGTGGTGCTGTCGGGGACCACGATTCGCCTGTTGCTGCTGCGGCGGCTGCTGCCAATGTTGCTGCAAGTGCGGCTGCCGCGCCCGTTGCTGGGGGATGTAGCGCGTCGGTCTGTCTTGAAGACAAATTCGCTGCAGCTGTGGCTGCGTGCGTAGACAAGTCGGCCCCAAGTCTGAAGGAACTGCAAAAGGGGACGCGAAGGCACATGCATCAATACATTCACGACGTGCTGCCCTTTCTCGTTGCCGACACCCTACCTGTCGGTGAACTACTGCGGGATGAAGAATGCGAGGGGCAGCAGCCGAGGAACGAGGAGCAGAAGGAGATGCGGGGAACGCACCTCAAGCGGCCACGCAGAGGCGAAGAGCAGCAGGAAGCAGAGCAAGACTGGCGAACAGGACAGCAGACACCAGCGAAGTTGCAGCCGCATAAGAAAGAGCAAGCGGACACGCAGCGTGACGACGAGGAGGCGCAGGGTGACCAGCAAAGGAAGCCTCAGGGTGGAGTCCAGAGGAACGAGAACGAGATACGCTGGGGGCTGCTTCGCACGTACGTGCCTCCGGGTGCACTGCAAAGCGTGAGCGCACAGCCAGTCCCTGGCGCGGCAGCAGAACTAACGGCAGCGGCGCCAGCAGAAGAAGACCGCTCTTTGCTTGACAGCTTCTCTGCTGAGCGCAACAAAGCAGAAGGAAGGACGCGGGCCGTCAGTCCGCACGCGGAAGCATCGGCAGGCGGTGAAACTGCAGCAGTTACCGACCAAGATGGCAAGAGTGAGCAGCAGCAGTATCTGAAGTACTTTGTGTCGATTGCCGCATGCGTCGCACAGCAGTGTCGAGCGCTGCAGCAGCTGTTGACGCTGCTGCAGCAACAGCGGCAGCGGCTGCATAGGTGTCTGTCGGAGCGTGAAGTCGTCGCTAGCAAGGGGCAGGGTCATCACCAGCAGGACTGTGACCATGAGATGCAGTGGGGGGAAGAGCAGTGCTGGAAGAAGCAGCGCTTGTGGACACGACTGGCTCACTGCGAGGAATGGGTCAATTTGGTGACTGCAGCACGCACTGCTTTGGTGGATGAAGAGGAACAGCGGCAGCTTTTGCTCATGCGATTGACACCGACGCCGACGTGCATGCGGTATCTCTTTCCGAGAAGGAAGGACCTGCTTGATGAACAGAAGCAGGTGCCTGTCCCTGTCCGATCGCGTGACTCTTCAGGTACGAAGTGTGCCACCACGGAGCAAACAGTACACCGTGCGCAACAGCGAAACGCTGGTAGCTCAACAGGCAGCCACGAGGATAGCACGCGTGAGTGCGTCTTAGTGAACGAATATATGGACTAAATAATGTACGTGATATAGAAGTCTAGCAGCGCGAAGACGAGTTCCAGCAGTCGTATTTACGGTAGACTCATCCGGAGCACTAAGTCACAGAGGAAAAGCAGAAGAAGAGACAGACGTCCTGGTTCTTCGCATTGTGCGGCGGCGCACCGACCTTCGCGCACACACTGCAGGAAGAACAGCGGCCCTAGGAGAGGCGTCAGACAGATTTTACGGCGCGGAATACAGGGTCTCAGCATTGGCGACATCCGTTTTTTTAAGCTGTGAACGCAGGTGGGTAGTAGAGATATCTTGCGTTCAGGCTGGTAAATACACGTGTCCGCGTGTGTGCATTGATGGGCGTTTACATACATACATATGTATATATATATGCATATGTATAAGCGTGCGTGTATATACGTGTAGGCCTGTATCTATCCATCAGCCTGTATGAATCTGCACGAATAGAGACATGACGCGAAAGGTGCTGGCGCGTTGACTTGTAGTTGAAAATGTTAGAACGTATATAGACTGAAGTAGTAGTTGCCAACAAAGGTGACGGTTTACAGCACCGTGTGAAGGCTTTCACTGCATTGCTGCCGTTGTCATCGTGCGTGCTGCAGCGTACGCAATGAAGCAACAGCTGCAGGAGCAGTGGAGGCCTCGCCGCTGCTTTGTGTGGCCACGCAATATTAGCTTCTCGCCTCCTTATTAAGAAGTGCTAGTAAGCACAGTTCCCGTTAGGGCTGCTGCTGCTCAACAGGGTCTGCTGTCTGCGGTAACGTCCAGGATGCAGTCGCTGTGGGATCATCCGTGGCCGCTGGGTACGTCTGTCGCAGTCCTAGCAGAAGGAGTTGGTCGTCTTGGTCCTTTAACGGGGGACTCTGCTCCTGTTCTGTGCCTGCAGGGCGAGTAGCCTCAGCCGGAGGGTCTGCTGCCGCTGATAATGCAGCTGGTTCTCGTGCATCAGCTCCGGGCGGATGTGACAGCGTGCTGAGTACGCGAGGTTTCACAGGAGCGAACCGCGGGAAGAGCTTCGCCAGATGTCTGCCGCGACTCCCGCAGCAAGCCAGCGCTTCCGCTCCTTTCCTTCACTTCGTGCTCTTAAAAATTAACCGGGACACTGCTGCCTCCTTGCGGCTGCTGGAGGAGCAGCTGCGACAGCAGAGGATGCTGCGCAACAGCAGTTCTTCCTGGACAGCGGAAGAGGGACGAAACGGCGGGCGGCTGCCAGTCAACACGAGTTCTGTAATTGCTGCGGCGGGAACAAAAGACAAGAGAGGTGTCACTGTGCAGCGTTGCTCCGCCAGCAAGGTAACAGAGGGGACACACTGCATGCTTGAGAGAGTGTCTTATTGTCGGTCACTTTTTTTCTCCCTCTCTATACAAATGTCTGTGTTTGTTTTGCATGTGCGTGTGCTTCATCTGGTGTGGTGTCCACGGTGACTGGAACTGCGTTGTTGCCAGCAGTCACCACTCATGCTCTGTTCGAGGCTCTCTTGTTGGACACAAGGTTTGTACAAATTGATGCAGCAGTGTAGTCTCTGCCGGTTGTTTAGTAGTGTTGAAGTGTATAGGAACGTGGGTGTGTGTTGTGTTTATTTACCGTGTCCCCAGGTTTCCGCAGAAGCGCTGATGGAGGCCTGCCATTTGGGTCGGCAGCAGCGGCAGCTTTCAGAAATGCAGCAGGAGCAACAGGACCAGCTGCAGCAGCACCGTCAGCAGGCGCAACACTCACAGGAGCGGCAATTGCAGCAGCCCGCGGCAGACGTTCACGCGGAGACGCGTCCACGTTTGGACGCGTCTGAAGACGAGCAACTGCCATCCGTTTACGTCGCGCCACTGGGGTACTACACAGAGCCTCAGTGGCTCGGAGGCCTACGCGGAAATTTCTTCCAGGTCATTATTCGCAACCTGCGCCCGGCGACGGACGGGCAGTGCTGTCATGGCGGACCGGTTCGCGCGGCAAGACACGAAGCAGTACAGAGCCCAACCGCAGGAAAACATGAGGTATTTGGCGGTAGTTCAGCTGCAGCAGGTGCAGCAGCAACAACCAGGGTCGCATCGATAGAAAATACGCAGGGAATAAGGGGAATGAAAAGTCCTGTAGAGGGAGCTGTAGGAGGCCGACTAGAAAGCGCTCAGGCTAGGCCAGCAGCTGCCAAAACAGTCGGAGCAGAAGAACCGGTTACGACGCTTGTCGCAACATCCTCGTCACTACCGTCGACCGATGTACGTTCTTCAGCGCAAGCGGCGGATCCTTCAGAAGACCTGCGCAACGCTGCGCGTGAATCAAGCGCGGAAGCAGAGAAGCAGGGCGTCCGAGCGCGTCCTCGGTCTGGGGGAGTGCACTGTACTGACCTGTTTGTGCCGTTGTCTGAATGTGAGGATGAGGTGCAGCAGCTGGGAAGGGCCGTCGGTAGCAGCATGAGCTCATTCTGCTCGCAGGGCTTTCTGAACTACTACGGTCTGCAGCGGTTTGGCACGCATGCAGTCCGTACGTACGAGGTGGGTGCTGCGCTTCTCCGAGAGGACTGGACAGCAGCTGTGGCTGGAATTTTGGGGGGGAAAACGGCTGTACGCCTCGGAGCAGCTGCAAGTCACAAGGCGGCCACATGCGTGCGGACACCGACAAATACTGGAGCAGCAGCAGCGGCAGCTTCAGCAGAGCTCGCAGCAGTCTGTAAGGGAGAGGCGGCAGGAGTCGCAGAACGATCGAACGAATCTGACTGTGTGGTCATACAGAAGTTGAGCGCGTCTACTGTTACCAACAAGCAGCGTCGCGCACGCGTGACGACCTCTTCCCCGTGGGAGCTGTTGCAGCAGGAGGGACCAGCAGCAGCGCTCAAAAGCTTGGCAAGACATCAACATATTGAGCGCTCAGTTCTTTCGGCACTGTTGCGGCACCAGCCGCCGCAGGGACAAGCGCGACACGTACAGTCAGCACTTAATAGGAGAAGAGAGTCCCCCTGTTTGCTGACGTGCTCGTCATCCGTTGGGTCGGCGTTGCCGTCTGCCGCTGTATCCTGTGTCGCTTCAGCTGGTGCTCCTCTACACGAAAGGAGGCTCTCCTCGGGTGGCTCTCCCCTGGATGATCACTCGTCGTCTCCAGGCGCTCGGTATGCTGCGAAAGAGCTGAGCGTGACGCAGCAGGGGTCCTTCCGGAAGCCGCGACACAAACCGGGAGATTCCGCAGCTGCGCCGACAACCACAGAGTCGTACGCCGAAGGGCGTAACGGAACAAAATTCCATCCGAGACAGCAGCGATTGGTGGAGGGCGACCAGGGACTGCAGCTGCGCGCGCGGGGAGGCAATGGACAGGAGCAGCGACAGCCTGGCAGCGTCGTTGAGGGCGTTCCTTGTTACTGTCAGAAGTCGAGTTCACCCAAGGTAGGGGCAGCTAGTGCAGTACGATCGAAGAGTCCAGCGGAGCGGGACTGTGAAAAGGTCCCGCAGAGCAGGCGCTCAACAGGTCGAGAGGAAAAGATACCATCGTCAACAGCATTCTCAAAAACGGCAGCCACGGCAGCAGTAGCAGACAGAGCAGCTGCGGCAGCAGCACACATGTCAGCAGGCACTCTGCAAGCCTCTAATTTACCGAAGCCCACTCACGTTGTAAAAAAGTTTTCGGTGTCTCCAGCGGTGTCTTTCCGGGCCCTGCGTGAGGTGACTCCAACGTCTCTGCAGTTGTATCTGCATGCAGCGCAGAGCGTATTATTCAATTTCGCTTGCAGTTGGCGCTGGCGTACGTACGGGCCGCGAGTGCGCGTAGGCGATTTCGTCTGTGGCCGGGATGCACCTGGGAATAGCCTTCCTCAGCTGTCCTCCAGGGCCGTTCCTTCTTGTAAGCACGGAAAACTACTTGACGGCACTGAAGCAGTGCGTGCACATAATTCAGGGCCACTTGAAGCAGATGCAGGCATTTACACGGTGGAAGTGGGCGCGGATGGCCCACAGGCGAACTGTCGGTCTGCCGTAGCGAAAGAAAATGTCGCTCGTGAACACGGTAAGGCTGGTGAGTTATCTGCCGCCGGAACTAATGCGCAGTCGTTATGCCATTTAAGACCTCGACAGGACGTACCAGCTGCTGCTGCGCATATTTGCGACAGCAGCACTACAGAAGAGGTGTCTGACGTGCTCGGAGGACACGGTGGAAAAGAAGGAAAACTTTTTGGGAGCAGGCAGGCTGGGTCTACTCACGTGCACGACGACGGTCAACGTGTTCGCAGGATTCACACTGAGGAAGAGGCCCTCAACGCCTCCATCGATGATGTCATGCTGCCGCTGGCTGGCACAGATGTGGAGTACCCCACCGACCTGCTGCAAGTCTACCGACAGCTTTCAAGAGAAATCTTAGGTGTTGAGTTTGAGGCGTTCCGAAAATTTAACGCAGGGGCCGCCGAGCGGGGATGCGTCAGCCGAGAGCGCAGACGACATGAGAGCCGTAAAAAACGCTCTCATCCGGCCTCCGGGAGGGAGAACAACCTTGCAGCGCAGAGGATAATCGGTAAACGCGGGAAAATCAGCGAGAGCAGCATTACACGAGAGACCAGAAGTACCAACAGCAGCAGTAGCAACAGTCTGAGCAGGGGCAACGGTAATGGTACCATCAATCCCGGCAGCAGTATAGAGGTAGGCCCTGGTGACATAGAGGAGGTGCAGCAGGCAGAACGAGATGGTGTTGTTGATACGTCGAAGGTGTGCTGCGAAGCAGAGGGGGACATAGACAGTCAACGTTTAGGTGTTGATGCACTCAGTTCTTCCGCAGCAGTAGAAGGGGGCTTGTCTGCAGAGGACGATGAAAAGTTGGATGTGAAGGATCTAGGAATTTCTTGTAAAGGAGGGTTCCGTCCCCTTTTGGTGCGTCCGCGATGCTGTTCGTGGCAGCTGCTGCGGGTTGGGCATGATCCTGATGCAGAACCGAAGCCTCTTTTGGTTAGCGACGTCGATTTGCTGCTGCGACGTCGTCGTCTTGCTGCGCAGAGAGAAGCGTACGAAGACGGAATGTTTCTCAAGGGGGGGACAGTGCAGCACCACGTGGTGCCGCCGCATCAACCGCAGCCGCGGCACCTCCACGTGGAGCAACTGCAGAAGCAGCAGACGTATGAGGCTGCACAGGGCGATTTCCGCGTGTCATGGGACGAGGAACTTTCCTCTGGCGTAGTCCGTTGCATTCCAAGAGAACAGCAGGGGACGGACCAGTTTGACAACGGCTTAAAGGTGCCTCAGTATAGCAGTGCATCCGGAAGGCAAACAGAAAGCGTCCGATTGGGCAGCATGCCGGTAACCTTCTGTGATCAGGAAGAGCGTTCGCGTACTGTAGAGATCATCAGTGACAGGGGGCCTCAAAAGAAAAGTTCTTTTTTGAAGGAAGCGAGAAAGCACGAGGATTTGCATGAGGAGCAAATGAGAGAAACACGGAGAACAAAACTGATTGTTCGAGGGGAGAGAAGCAACTTTTGTTTATTGTTGAGGTTCTGGTTGCCTGCTGGCTGTTACTTTACAATGGCGTTGCGAGAAATTATGAAAGCGAACGCGCCGGACGAGGATGGGGCCGCCTTTGCCGGCGCGAGGCTTCAGAATGCCACAGCAGATTGAAGACGTCGCTTGTGGCAGTCTAGATGTGGGGTACTGAACACTGCGTGATGCCAATGATAAAAACTGTCCATGTTTAATGTATAAGAGTTCTTACTGCTTAATGCATATAGTCTCCGTTCCTTTGTGTCTGTGCATGCTGACGCTGTTTGATGTGACGCCTTGCAATGCGCTGCTGGAAGTAAAACCCAGCGAACATTTTCGTTGAAGACAGTCGTGCGCATGGACCATGCGCGCGAAACGCCGTAGCTCAGCTAAGGCGTACTCCTCCAGAACAATAAGACATATATATACACGTGAGCGCAACTTGAAACTGTCACGGCGTGCGTCACGTTGTAGCACTCCCGCTTTGCCCTTGTTGTAGATGTGTCGTTATGTACATCTGCACAGCTAAGCAGGCTTGCATGTGCGTTTGTGGCTGTGCGTATCCCTACTCGTATTCCTCTACTTTTCGCTATAGAAGAGGCTGTAGAGTGGCCGGAGAGGGGCACGTGTAGGGTGCCGTCCCCAGCGTGGAATGGTAATCTCGCACTTTTTTCTAGACTCTTATGCAACAGAGTAAGTCATTCATGGTTTAGCACGAGTTTACTGAAGTGGAGTCATGTAGTGGCCAACTGATGAAGGCGAGTCCTGGTTGCACCGAAGCAGAGCAGAGGACGACGGCTACCTACGGGCAGTGGACGCCGACGAAAACCTACGCGGCAGTTGAACAAACACGCACGCAGACGGTCAGGCGTGAGGTCCTGCCACAGACGTTCGCCTGTATGTCTGTGTGACCGGTCCGTTGGCATCTGTAGACGGCTGTGTGGATTTTCTGCACGAACTGTTTTCGCCGGCACACGGGGTACGTACGCATTCCACTGAGTGCGAACAGATACATGTTACGTGTGCATATATACTTGTAGTTTGCGTATGTACATTTTAACTGTGCGTTTGACTACATGCGTTCACGTACTTGTAAACGCTAGGGGGATTCGCACAACGCTTTGTTGCCTGTCGAGGCTACTGTATTTGCAGGGTGCACGCTGGCAGGTGCACCTCCGAGTGTTCTTGCATCAACTCTTCTAAACGTCGTTTAGAGGTTGGAGCAGAATAGACACACTTCGACAGAACAGCACCAGCGCAGAATCAAACGATTCACTCACTCTCTGCCTATTAATTAAGCGCAGCTGGTGTGTACGTACATTGCTTCTCAGCTTTTCAAGCGAACGACACTGTCTCCTCCGTGGCGCACGTGAGCGGAGCTCCCGTACCTGCCCAAATACGTATACAAGACGAAGCTGGTTTTTGTTGTATGTATCTATATATGTATGTACGCATGTACAGAAGGGTACACGTGCCTCCATTTATCTCCACTGTTCTGCGACGTTGGCATTCAGCAACGTCTGACTTTCCACGCTTCGACGCACAAGTGTACACACGTAGCTTAAGTTGTTTGAGCGTGGATTTTGCCCACTGCGCCGGAAGAAAATTCTGCCTCTACTGCTGCTGAATCGCGCTTCGACGGCGGCTATACAACCTGCACGTCTTGCTTCTTATTGCCCCCACACCTGCTCGCAAGAAATGTACCCTCCCTTTTACCCGAATGTTCTTGCTGGTACAGATACTACTCAGACTGGTCCTGCATTGGCTTCTGGGGAGATTTCTGGTGCTGCTGTTGAGACTGTTCCACTGGCGGTTCCTCGTCTACATTTCCGTGCGACGTAGCCTTTCCTGTGTTCCCTTGTAGAGCAGGGTCCAAAGCTCGATTCAGCTGCTGCTGTCGCGACGAAGCAGCAGACCCTGTAGGCGTTGACGTCGCTCTAGTAAATCCCGTACCGTGTCTTGGTGCAGGAGGCGGAGAAGAACAAGGTTTGCTTACTTGCAAGCATGCTGCACCATCAACTGACCTAATCTGCGTTCGCACGGTAATATAGACACGTAGGCCGTGCACTATGAGGACAGCTGTACGTACGAACAGGCATACATCGATTTCATCACGTGTACGTGTGTACCTGTGTACAGTGTCGCGCAGGTGTGTCCGCCTGTGTATCCTCCTACAGGTGACGGTCCATGCCACCACTCACTTTTTCGCGGTCTCGTACTAGCCGAGTTCCAGCCGACCACGTAGGTGCACAAGTGTCCGCAGAAGTAACACACTCAACCGCTACAACGACGATTACGCAGGCGCACACGTCTACGCTCGCGAGAGTGCTCGTGCTGAGTGCTTGCACAGTTGTATTTTTCGCATTACATGCACCGCCTGTAAGGCTTCTCCAGCAGACTGAAACAAGTGTACGTCGAAATAAATATAATGAATGGACACACGTCCTACTTCAGGAAGCAGCGCAATTGCGGGGCACCTGCTCACCCCAAACATAGGTGAATATTATACGCATACGCATATATACAAGTATGTTTATGTACGTCTAATTCGGATATGCACACATCCGTGACGTCCTTGCAGTTTGTGCCTCGAAACAATATGCATGTAGCTCCCACTGGGTTTTGAGCTACACAAGGACGATGGGGTGCGAAGATCGCCTAGAACTCACAGCAGAAGTCATTTCCTTTCCGTTCTCTTTTGCAAGGGAAGGAATGCAGTACACGCACGTTTTGTCAGGAGATGTAACAGGGCATGTTTGAGAGTAATGAGCAGCCGTAGTGGTATACCTCCGTGTGAAGTACCATTAGCCTTAAGAGGGGCCGTATTCAACTGAGCCCAGCGTCTACGTAGTCAAAACATTCGGTGCCCCCCTACAGCATTTGGTGGTTACGCCGTACTCCTACTTACATCGAGATGCACAGCGTCAAGTTTGACCACAGGCTGTGTGAGAGATTAAGAGTAGGAGTTCCGTGACATGAGCTCCTTCTACCGGTGCACCCGCTAAAGGCAACTGCAGCAGGTAGCGCCATGACTAAATTATGCCCCGTCTAGAGAGATATTGTTTGGTGGAGAGGAAGAAATACCGGCAAGTAACTTCTCATCATCGGACAAACACAATGAATGTGGATTTTCTATTCGTGGACCCGTCCAACACGAAGTAAGTCCACCACAAATATCGTCTGCACATTTGTGTACATGAAACATTCACATATATTTGTATGTGTGCTTGCACAAGGATGAGGGCTGCACTCTGCACGGTAGAGAGATGAAGTTGGGGCCGTTGTTACAATTTTCAGCACAGATCTGAATTTTTTTCCCTCTTCACCCCTTTGGAGGGACCCGCAGATACTGTCGCGCACCCGTTTTTTGTACTGTGCGGTGCAGAACCTCTTGCAACATGGCTTACTGGAGAACTGGATCCTGACTCCGGGTTCTTATCCTGTGGGTGCAAGCTCTTTCGTCTCCGTTCAACGTAACTTCCCTTTATGTGCTGTGCGTTACGCACCCCACAGAGTTGATTCCTAACATAACTTGTGAATGCTTAACTTGTCCACAGGTTGTACAGGAAGTTTTCAAAGCAGCACTGCGCATTCTTGTTGACTCACTCAGACATTTGTGTACATAAGATATGTATATATGGATGAAGACCTCATTCGCTAAAAGTACATCTGCCCGTCTTTGGTGGGTGCATTCAGTCGCGCGTACGATTGAAAGCGTGCGCCAAAATTGACACGGGAGTTCTTCGTTGCAGAGCTACAAGATGTCATGTGGTGTCGAAAGAGACGCACCGCAGGCAGACCGCAGCAGGTGTCCGCACCTATTGTGCGTCAGTCGTTCTGCACTCTGCTGCTTTGTTCTCGTAAGCTCTACAGGACACGTGGAACCGTCACGACAAAAGGGACGCTGCATCTTCCGGTCTAGTAGTGGGAAATGTTAAGGGCACGTCTTAAGCACTGACGTAGTATCAAGGTGTCGACTGAGAACAATTGGAGTTGTTCCTTGAAGGAAAAAAGCTAAGTGTAATGGGGAGGAATCGCTTTGTCGTGGGAGACTGGAAAATTCAGACCGCAGGTGGAACGCGCGTAGATACGTATGTACGCGTATGCATACATGTTTCTCTACACGTATGTATTCGTACATTTGTACAACATGTGTATACGTGTGTACATGTGTATATGTCTGTTTATCTATCTATTTATCTACGTATCTATCTATGTATCTATCTTTCTCTACGCGTATTCACAAATGACACTTATAAGTAGACATTTTCTCTATGTGCGTCCTTCGCGGACAGCGCGTCTATGCGACGTGAACAGATTTTAAGCAGAAAATTAATGCCATTTCCGTCACGTGTTCTACAGATCCACACTTGCACTTGCGCACCCACACACATCTGCATCTGTCTCCTGAGGCACATATTGCTCTACGTTGACTTTGCCGTCCGCATTGCAGCTTTCTCTTCGACGAAGAGCAGAACAATTTAGTTGTCATTTCCGTCACGTGCTCTACAGATCCACACTTACACTTGCGCACACACACACGTCTGCATCTGTCTCCTGAGGCACACATTGCTCTACGTTGACTTTGCCGTCTGCATTGCAGCTTTCTCCTCGACAAAGAGCACAACAACTTAGCAGATCGCGAACCGAAAAGAAGGTTGCGTTGCGTGGACAAAAATGAACGCACCTAGCTAGCGCCGACAGGCCTAATTCTGAAGATGGTGCAGATATGAGTGTGCCGTGTACGCTGAAAGCTTGCCTACAAGGTCCTTCCGACAATGTACCCTGAAACTTCCTTACGGCCAATTCTCTGTTCAGGCGCCCAATCTCATCCTTGTGGAGGCACACCTGAGTTACGCCCAGCATCAACAAATAACCAAACAGACAAATAAGCATCTTGTTTAACAAGTTTCCTTTATGTTTAATTGTAGGACGTCGCAGTAGAGCCGCTCAGAATTTAGAGTCACACCTGTGTTTGCAGATCATGCATATCTACGTGTGTAAGTGCAAATCTTCGTAGAAGTGAGAACTGCAGGGGATGCAGCGCATGGTGTAAGAATGCTGATTGCCGGTGTCGCGCACCCCCATCTGGAGTGTTGCGTCTGTCGATTGACACTTGGTAGAACGAACACTGAAAGTACGCATTCGGTCTGTGGCAAAAATTCGCGCGCTCGTAGTGCACGGGTGCGACCCTCCGTCGACTGGATGCACAACCCCGTCTTTCCGTTTGCTGTAATTATAGTGCCCTGTGTCAACAGGATGTGCATTGTATGTGTAACTCGACAACAAGACAGGCACGACTGTCCGCCCGTTCAAACGCTTCCGGCGGGTGCGGAGCTGTTGATGAAGCGAAGACTCCCGCCTTTTCGACAATACGCAGTGTATAGTCAATCATCCTTCTACAGACTTGCCCGGTAATGCAGTGCTCTTTTCTACCACGTTTGTCTGAGCGTCTCGCTCACAGAAAAAGTCTCCTGCATTTCGCCTCGTAGAGTTGCAACGTACGAGCTGTAAGGACATTAGTGCCTTCTCATTTTTGTCGTAAAAACGGATGGAATTCATGTGTGCTCTCGTACACGTGTATGTATACACTTCTAGATCTCTCTGTTGATGTCTCTGAGTTCCAGTACGACGGGAAACGCCGACAAGTAAGGCTAGCTGGCAATGTCTGGTGTAACACAGAAGTGTAAGCTGATTAGTTTTCCGTCCCTCTAGCATCCGATGGGATTACTTTCGTAGGTAGACCTATACAGACGCAAAGCGAAGCCTATCAAACACCGGCGTCCTTCTAACTATTTTGGGTTTGCGATCACAGCCTGACAACATCCCTCTATGTGTAAAGGCGGATGAGCAGGCATTTCAACATTGTGTGGGCACACACCTTCAAAACCCTGTACCAGAACGCGTGTCACACTCCAGCTATATTTGGTTGAGAATGAGCGCCTGTCGGTTCGCTTACTTGTCGCCGATATATCGTGAGCTCTGACGACATGGCGAGCAACTGCTTTGCTTTCTCTCGAAGCGTCTGGAGCAAAACGAAACGCACCAAGTCCTTTTCCGATTGAAGCAAAACTCAAGGACGATAGCGCCAGACCGATTGTCTACCGCGACGGCTTGTAGTCATCTACACATGATTCGATCTTCTTGTACGGGAGCATACGCATCCGTACTTCTTCCGGCCGGAACATCTACTGTCCTTCTAAAAGCCTAGTTGCACCACAAAGCTTGGGGTGGCGCGTTATGTGACATTCTCTCTTGCAGCGTTTCAGAACTTGCGAATACCTTTCACCGGTAGGGTATCAAGCGCTAATTACCGACTTCCATTAGTGTGAGACGCATATTGCCACAGTTCTATGGTCAACCTGCCAAAGATTGAAGTCTTGTGGAAAGGAGCATCGCGGAAGTTCTGGACGATGGGGTGGACTAGGCTGAGCTGCACTGCATCTTATTCTCTTTCCTTTTAGCGTGTGTCCTTACCTGCTGGTAATTCTGCATCTGTTCGATCACTTCGGGACCCGGATACTTTGACAGCTGCGTCTGGAAGTATTTTGGAAACACATGGACAGCATTGACCCTAGAGTAAGGCCGTCTGCTGGAGAACACAGTAGACAGGAAACCGTCTGTGCTCCAAAACACCTGTTTTTATTATGATTCTATTCCGAGTCGCGTAGTTGCACAAAGGCAGACGTGAATTTACTAGCGATTGAGCTGTAACCTGCCGGAGTTCAAATATATGTCGTCATAGTTTTTGCTTCAGTATACCTTCAGTTCGACGTAGAGTTTTTCTTTCTCTTGAATCATTATGTCGCGTTCAACAACCTCCTCAGTCTTGGCAATAAGACGTTTCTGTAGAGTTTGAATTTTATTAACCATTTCCAGTTTTGACGGGTCACTGCCCTCGAGTCGTCTCCATCGATGTACATTCATAGGATTTTCCAAGCTTTCACTCAAGGCCTTTACTTTTGTGCGCTCTGCTCATCAGACGCAGTTCACTGCACCACCTTCGGTTTGTTTCGCTTGTAGCACTTCCGCAGGTGTTTATTGCTTTGACGTTACGAGTTATGTCAAAGCAGCGGCACAGCTTCCTGGACGCGTATGTTAATTTCCGTCCCTTCTCAAGAAGTTTCTGCCAGTATGGTGTGAACCCGCATCTCTCATTTTCTTTACATGCCACTGGGGTGTTTTCCTGCCTCTGTTGTATAAGTTCGTACAACGTGCATGGGTGTATTCAGTGACTTCGCTGAACTGCTACAGGATGAGGTCTAGAGCTCGTGAAGAAACAAGCATCACTGTGACCCGCTCTATCTGGTAATCGCGTCTTCGAACTCGTCGTTTGCGTCCAGACCTGTGGACAACGGCTACAGTATAACACACGCTTCAGTTTGCCTCGTCAACATTCGTTGCCTCTGACGCGTATTATCACACACTGTCTGTTTAAGAGGGTTTTCCTACAGCTTTACTACTCTTCACCTCCAAAAAAGGGAATCTCAGCCTTATTTTTGCACGTTGCGGGAAGGAACGCCAACAGTGGACCGGAACGTAAAACATTCAACACACAGCGCACGGCTCCAGAGTCGGGAAAAAGGGGCCGACCTGTGGCTGTCGTTTCTTGTCATGCCCACGACATTGCATTGTTGAGTTTGCAAATATGACTTCCGCCATAATTACATCCTCTGGGAGGCGATTTTGAGGCTCACCTTGAAGCAACTCTTTCTGCAAGCGGTAAACTTCACGTTTCAGCTCGTCGACGCTTGCAACTTGAGAACGCACGGAACCTAATTCACGGCGAGCTGCGTTGACCTTCTTCCTCAGCAGGGAAATCCCATTTAGTCTAGCCTATTCAGACGAACAGACGGAGGCAGGGTTTCGAGCTTTCAGTTCGAAGCGTACAGTCTTAGCGTGTAACGTAAACGAACATCAGGTCTTGAATGGGGCCAAAGAACAGCAGTGACGATGTTTTGTAGCAGCGTTCTTCGTAGTGCGATGTATCTGGCTTCGTGACAAAGTCTTCAGCTTTAGAACGTCTATATACTTTCCATCAACCGACTCCGGTTAATCAGGTCGATTCTACTTGATGAATGTGAACCACACAAATCATCGCTAGTCATCACTGGTCGCTCGGCTACATGAGATACACAGTTGAACAAACCACTGTACGTCAAAACCACTGCAAATCATCTTCCTCCGCTAAGGAGCCGAGCTGCGCACGCGTTTGTTCTCTTTCGTACTAAGTGAAGTTTTCATGCGCAGAACTGGAGATGCGTGCAGCACTTGCCCGCCTTCCGTGTTCAGTCTCACCACGCTGCAGTTGTTAGCCTTACACACAGATGGCCTTCATAATGCAGCAGATCTGCATTGTCCATATTCAGAAGTTGATGAGCCGCCCCACTGGCCGAAGCAACGCGGAACCCGGTTAATGCTGCTGCCGAATTAGCTTACGCGGTATTGTGCCTCTCCCTTCTCAAGTGTTGACTGCTGAATTTTTATTTTCTCGTAGAGCAGAGCCAGTTCCTGCTTGCGTTTGAGAAGCTGGGTGCCCAGCATGTCTCTTTCCGTAAGTATCTGCACGAATAAAGAGCACGTGAGAGGTATAAAAGGTTACCCAGTTTTGCTCATCTTTCGCGACTGGCAGTCCACGACAGCAACCGTACACCATTTGCCATATCAAGGACCTCAACACTAGATTGCCCCAGTCTTCCTCTGTAGAGTGCAGCATCTTAGGTGGAAGAGTGTCATTGGAACCAGAGTTGCAGAGGCACTCCGTGCGAGAACAGTCAGAGAACACAGAACTCGTTGTCTGAGGACTGCGGCAGTCTTGTCATTGACAACACCACCTTCGTCTCGCCTGCAATCATTTTCCTCCAAGAATCAATCAAATTTTTTTGACAGTGCTGCCGCTGGATGGGCCTCACCTTCCGCTCCTTGTACTCAGCTGTACTTCCTGCTCTGACGTGTTGCAGTGGTAGAGGTGCAGTGGTGGTGCCACACCTATGCGCCGGTGAGCAATCCTATGGTGCGCTAAACGGTTACAACTTCAGAGAGCAACTTACCAGTTGAAGCAGTTATTTGGTCTGTAAGATGCACAGTGTATGCTGGGTGAATTAAGCGCGAGAGTACTCAGTTCAAATCTGACTTGCTATTCTATGGTAATCATCCTGACACTCGACCAGTCTCCTTCCGTCCAGCATTGTCTTGCATGCAGAAGGCTGACGAGTTTTCCGAAAGCGAGCATATCAAATTAATACACTGAGGAAGTATAGCCGCGTACCACCTCAAATTCCTTTCTTTGGTTGGAACGTTCTGTCTCAGCGTCTTGGATAGTAGTCTCGAGCTTCTTTATCTCGCGTCTGCATCAGCGTATAAAGAAGACCCACTAATTTGTGAGCTGGTTTGTTCTGGGAACCATGTAAAGTGTTCTCTGCGTCGAATTCCGACACGAAAAGACACGTTGGACACACTCCTTTATGTTATGCGCAACATCTACACGCCCAGCTGCAGATGAAATGGTCTTGCGGCTTACAGTATGAATCTGGGGGGGAAGAAATGACGTTTCACAGCACAAAGACTACAAGGATGCTAGGCAAGAACAACAAGCTGGGGCGCCCTATTGCCCTCCCTCTTTTGGTGCAGAGGACCGAGAGCAGCAGCCTGTAGGAGAGGTACAGGGAACAACAGTCACAAGGCTCACTGCGAAGCCTTCGTGCAGCTCTTGGTAGCCCTGAATTGTCACCTAGCAGAACTAGATCAATAGAGTATTCTCAGTGGTGACATCCAGCTACCAACAAAGAAATTCGATGGATAACTCCTCCTCGAAGCTACAAAGCAGTATTTCATAGACACGAGTAAGAAATTGCGTGCACACGCTCGGGTAGAACCGCGCAAAAGGTAGCACATATGCTAAGAAAGAGTAATATATGCCCACGTCAAAGCGAGTGTGCTGCCTCCCCCGGGCCCAAGAAAGTCACGATTACAGGCGGCCTAGCAGTAATACGGCTTGCCAATTGGTTCACCTTTGATTTAGAACGATTTGTTGCAGGGAGGCTAGCTTGTGTTGAGCGCTTTGAAGATCGCTTGAAATTTTTTCGTTATCTTTGGCAATCTTCTGTTGTTCAAAATGACCTTTGATGAGACTCGCATCCTTCTGCTTCACTTCCTCCTTAAGCTGTTCAATCTGGTGGTACAACAGTTTGAACTTCCTGCGACGACGCATTGCCAGCAGGAACAGCAGTTGAGTCGGAACAGAAGCCGATACTACAGTTTGTCCGTGGAAGACGACCAGCCTCCACGAGCAACAGCCTCCTGTCCGGAGGACGCGAACACAGCTTCGGTGGCCTCTACTGTCTTACGAAAAGTCACCTGGTTCATTTCAATACAATGGTTGAAAGTCGAGGTACCTGATCCGTCGTATTCAGTGCGCGCTTGCCAGCGTCTCACAGCGAACTACATGTACCGGACGCACTGAGAGGTTAGAAGCACGGCTTTTAGCCCTTCTCTACAGGCATGCAAGGAACTACACAATGGCGTTCTGGTGACAAGTCTGCTCAAAGCCGAGAACACCGAAGTCGCGCGTCTTCAGGATTTCTATCCGTATGTCCATATATGTGTAGATTCTCCCGGGCACACTCGTACTTCACCGCCGTCGCAGACGCGTGAAGCTTTGTACGGTGATTGACAACGTGCAGAACCAGGGACTCTCATATTATGCATGCGAAGACATTAAGACCCCACAAACAAATTCGTCTACGCGGTCGTACGTAAGTCATGAAACAGCCATTCTTACAGCGCAAGCGGCTGCGTGACCTGTATAACATTTCCTCGTGTACGCCCCTCGACAAAATGCGCGCACGAGGTAAGGCGACGCAGAGAATTTCTCATCTGTAATGCATTGTGATGCGCTTACAGAACCTCACTCACGCATTCAGCACACTTTATTAGCTGCCTGTTTCCCGCGGGTAGACTTTAAAAGGAGAAAGAGCCTGTCCAACGGCACTTGTATGTGTCTATTCTATTGGAAACGAGAAACACGCAGGCTCAAGTGTCTAGTCAAGAAGTCAGTGAAGCACCGAACGTGGATAGGAACGACTCGATTATAGGATGTGTTCTGTGCAGCCTCCAACGGCATCCTTTTTAGTTTTCTTCGGACAGCACACGAGCGAAGCTGCAACCGTGAAGGAAAAGGAAGTAAATTTTTGCACGGACGAGTCACCGCCACATCTGTTTCTGCAGCTTCTTCTCCAGCGAGGGCAGTAGTAAGCTGTACAGCGCATCTACGAAATACCAACCAAGTTCAAATCTCCCTTCTACACTTTCTTTGAACAGCATTCTTGCACAATTTTATGTAGATATTCACACATATAGTTTAACGTCTGCTTTTTACAAAAGTTGACACAAAAGACTAAACAGGTAATCCGTTAGAAAATCGGAAGTGTGTCCTGGCGCTCTAAGCCTTCTGCCGATTTTGCTTGGTCTCTTGTTGTGCCCACCTTCTGCCTAATACTTGAGGACTACGTATCGCAAAAAGAGTGTACCACAAGAGGCGATTGATCCGTTGTCGACAGTAGCCAATATCCCCCTCCCTTTCAGCACACCGCTTCAGTCCAGTACCTGTAAGGTTTATACAGGCGTTCTCACACGTCCGGCAGTATCAGCTCGCCCAACGTCCACCCACGTACGGATCCCACTTGTACGTGAAGATGTCCGTGTTTTCTTACGGCTAACCTTAGGCTGCAGCATCCCTCCTATTATCTGTGTCATGTAAATGTTGTTCACCTCTAGATTTTATGGCGTCTGTATACACATCTCGCGATGACGGTATTTGGATCTACACTCTACTTAAGCAGGCTCACACATGCGCGCCGTCGCCTTCTTCGACTGTTCACCTACTGTTTCATTTCGCTGATTTCGTCAAGCGACTCGATAAGGTTCCTGGAGTATAAGTTACGATCGGCTCGTACGGATTCATAAAGCGTCTTCTGCGTCGCCAGCTTCGCGCGAAGTTCGCCAATGGACCTCTGTAAGTCCGCCACCCTGTTGTCTCCGGTTTTGATTTCTTCTAGCAGAGAAAGGTATTTCTCGTTTGCTTTGGACAGCTCTTGTCCACTTCTGTCCCGATGTAGCTCAAGCTCCCTGATCTTTCCTTGCTGTGTATCTACCTCCGCTCGATAGCGCTGAATTTCCCGTTGGAGCTGCGTTGCATGAGCCTCATGGCGTTTGAGCACGTCTTCTTGCTTCTTTGCTGCATCTTCGGATTTCAACACTGTTTTAGAAAGCAAATCTCTTTCTCTCATCAGAGTGTCGATACTTCTCTTATCTGCTTCCGCTTGCTGCTTCAGGGTCTCAATCTCTCTCTCAACGGCCATAATCTCTGTCTTCAACGTGCTGCGGTGATCCTCCAGCGACTTCTTCTCCTCTTCCACTTGTGACAGCTTCTTTCTCAACAGCTCGTGCATTTTGATCACCCGCTCTTTCTCTGTATGTAATTTGTTGATCTCCTCCTCTTGATCTCG
Organism: Sarcocystis neurona; assembly: GCA_000727475.1. NCBI lineage: Eukaryota > Apicomplexa > Conoidasida > Eucoccidiorida > Sarcocystidae > Sarcocystis > Sarcocystis neurona. The sequence continues at coordinate 2,461,287 of KL647305.1, forward strand.
TAGTTCAGCTTCCCTCGCAAAGTTCGCTGCCTGAATTTTGCTATTTTTGAATATTTGTTCGTTAAGGCGTGTTTCAGTTTCTGCGATACGTCCAGATATTTCCGCCAGTTTCTTCGTTTCTTCTTCGTTTTCACGGTGGAGCCCAGCAACCACATTTTGAAGGTGATCAGCTTGTTTGTTTTGTTGCTCAATTGTCACCTGCTTGGCATGCAGCTCCTGCTGTTTCTGCTCAATCAAACGCTTCAGCTCGGTCAGATCCCTCTCAAGCTTCTCGCGCCTGCGCTGTTCATGTTGTGCTTCTGCCTTCTTAACCCGTAGCAATTCTTTCGTTTGTGCTAGTTCTTCTTGAGGTTCAGCTGCACGGCGCTCTAATTCTTTCAGCTTTTCTGATAAACTGGCATTGCTGCTGGCAATTTGAGCGTTCTTTGCTGTCAACTGCTCGCACTCTTTCACGAGCCTCTCTCGCTCAAGCAAGTGTTCTTCCAACTTGGCTTCCTGAGAGACATGCTCTGATTCGCTAGCTTCCACTGCTTTGGTTAGTTCTTCGATATTTTTGCGGAGACCTGAGATGGTCTGCCGCGAAAGCTCCTCCCTTTCTTTACCTGCCTGCACGAGTTGCCAGGCATGTTGAACTTCTTTACGGAGGATGTCAATCAAACTTTGATCTTCGTGTGATATTTTTAAAGCGGCAACGACTTTGGCGGCGTTCTCCTGGATCTGTTTTGTGAGGCGTCGGCAACGCTTCAACAGAGACCACTCACTCGCGTGCGACTTCAACAAGGCTTCATACAGCTTTTCATATTGCTGTCGAAAAGGCTCGAGAGCAGGATCACGCGGAAGATTTTCCAGCACCTCCCGGAAATCTTCTTCTAGGGCGCGGTAACAAGCAGCGGCATTTTCGTCACGCATTAAAGCTTCCGCTGCTCCCTCTTCCTCGTCGTCATTCGTTCCCAGGGTAGTAAAATTTCCTGCGGCCGCGATCTGGTTTGCAGTGCCTGCTGCTTCTGTGCTATCTGCTGCTGCCTCCGCGTTGTCAGTAGCTACGGCGATCTGCGGGCACCTCCGTGACTCTGTTGGGTCGACAGTAGCCTCTGCTCCCTCTCGGGACCGACCGTCCTCTGCTGAACTTGACGTCTTATAGTTTCCGTCGCACGGTGTTGTGGCGCCGTCGGGAGGTTGCGAAGCGGCTGGCAGAGACGCCATCGGTGAAGAGTGACACCTGGGATAAAGATAAAGTAATCACTTCACCTACTGGGTGTAGAGTATATCTACATATATCTACCAATCTATGAGCGAGCACACGTTGCGTCTTGTTTAGGCGAGAAAAGCTCGTGCACCGGTACTGCGGCTAGTATTCAGAGCAATAGTTGTCGTCGAAAAAAGTAGCCTCAACGATTGAAGGGAGGGTCCGGAACAGGTAGAATACGAGGAACTTTGAAGACTGAGAAAGCGGCGACAAGCTCTTGTAGCAACGATCGCACTGAAGGCCGAAGTTGAATTATGCAACAAAGAAGCGAATCGGGTAGACCAGGGAAATGAAATTAGCCTGAAGTCTGTGAAAAAGGCCTTCAAAGTACTCCTCGGAAAAGCGACCACATCGCTGACACGATGGAACTATTTGACCGGCCGAAATAGTTCTTTGTTGGACAGCGAACTAAGACACGTGAACATAACCAGGTTTTCGAAGTGTGGGGTTGTCCAGTTGAACTACTTTACATACTCGATTTCCAGATAAGCCCCTTGAGAGCACCTCGAAGCTGCCACTCGTGCTATCGGTGTTGTGCTGCCAGACATGCTGGGACAGCAACTCACGATGCCACTGCGGCAGCCTACTGTCTAATGAAGTTCTTCACATTCTCGGCAGATGAAGTTTATCAAGTTTGTCACGACATACACACGAGTGGATATCAAAGAGAGGGACACGAAAACCTACGTTGCGAACAGGACGCAGCACGACACAGAGAGAAGATAGGGAACACTTAGCTGGAATCTACGAACACACCTTCCGTCAGTTGATCCCTCTGGCAGCAACTATTTTGCAGGCGATCCGACATTGGGCGCGTGGGCCTGTGCGCAGGTGCACACTTGAGATCGACTAAGACTTCATGTACTGCTGGATGAGTCTATGACGAATGTTGGCCTACAAATCAATCCCGTACGTATGACTGCTGACGCAGCACGAGACGCTGCTGGTGTTTACATTCTGTACCTGCGCAGCTGCGAGCGCTACGCCCAGCAGCTCGCACTCCTGCTGCAGTAGTGATTCTTTTCTACCTTTTGCACATGTCAGCCCACTAAACCGTGCAACTCCGTAATAATTTACGAAAGCAGGCAAACACGGTATTTCCAGCCACGTTTGCTGCCCACGCGGCGTTGATATAGCACAATAGGCCTCATGCAGTCGTATGCGACGTTTGCCACCGTGTCTCCTGTGGGGCTTGCGGGGCGCTCCAAAATCCGTCCTCATGTGGTGTGAACTACGGCAGTTCCTGAATTTGTGAACTGATCGTCTGCAGATCATCGCAGCAACTGGTTCCAGTTGCAGTTCCACTGCAGGAAGGCGCAGCACTGAACACATGTCCTGATAGGTGTGCCTTGGTGTTATCGTAGAGGAGGCACCTTTAGGCACTCAACAACGAAGGCCGGTACCAGAGCGTTAGCACTAAGGAGAACAGCCTTCTCCAAAATAAGCTCTAACGTCTCGAGCGCTGAATGGCGTGCTTTCCTTACAGTGGGACAGACGAAGTCGAACCGAGCGAAGGTGAACGCTGAAAATGACTTCCTAGTTTTTCAAATGGCACGGATTTAATGCAGTGCATACATGACCAGAGTGCACCGAAACTGACCACTCCTTAGCCAAAATCTGCGTACAAGTAGACAACAGGTATCCAGCCACGCGTGCTAAGCGGAGGATCGCAACCGGAGGGACGCGTAAAACCCTCTCTGCGCACGTGCCGGTACGCGAGTTTGCAGCGGGCCTTCATATCAGTAGATGTGTAAGGTGACCTCCAGGCAGGTATACATATATGTATATATATATATATACACGAACACATGTACACATAGTGTGTACAAACGCTTTTCTGAACGCGCGTTCAATTAACCGCTCAGATGCGCGGAAAAGTAAATGTGCATCATTTCAGTACAGATTCACCCTTTTTTCCACAAACCTCTACTTCGGGCAAACATTTTCATTGTTAAGGTGAGCTACTTGCCACTTTTTGCCTCTTTCAGCATTAACCAAAAGGAGTACTAAAATGTTTTGTATTCGACACTGCATGAACCTTGTAGAAGGCAGATCTTGGTATCCAAATTTATGCCTGTCCTGTACAGCGAAATAATCTTACACTTTGACATTCTCCACACCTGAGGACCCACCGCCCAACAAGTCACCACCTTCTCCTTTCAAACGGGACGCACGAAAAAGAGTGCCTCCCCGTAGGTTTAATAGAGACAGTATGTCTCGTGCAGGGCAATGTCCAAGAGTCCTTCTGTACTAACTGGTTACGGCGACGGCGCTCCCATCTGCCGTCCCAGGTAAAAGTTTTTTTTTAAGGGTGGAGAATCAAAGGCTTCCTGCAAGGTTGAGCATGGCATTGGTGACTTCTGAGGGCGACAGTGCGAAAACAGCTTGCTGTGCTGAACAGCTTTGCCTGGGTATACAGCTGAGTGGCTGCACTGAATCACGTTAGACAACTCTGATGTAGCAGCAATTAAATATGCTGTTAATGACCAAAGGGTTCAGTTTGTTCCCGTAAATATTAGTGCGTCGGCCTACCCGCCACAGCAGCATGAATCGCCCTTTTGCCTGTAAAGGATAAGTTGTTCTTCCTTTAAATACGCACAGTAGCAGGCGCCACGCCACAAGAAACTGCTAACGCAATGTTAAGGGGGTTCCCCCCTGGAGAACTAGGCAAACCACACTGAATTCCCACACACGTTGAAAGCCCGCTATTCCACTGCACATATACAGTATAAAGTTGTTATTTTTCAAAAAGGGGATTACGCATACCTTCACGTGTTGCCTCTGCGTGACATCAGGCCCCGCTGCTAGCCGCAGTGGCGGGTCCTTTTGTGAATACGAAATGTGTACACAAACACGTGTACATCTGCACGCCTGTAAACGTAAGACAGTGACAAAGAAAAGCCGAAAGACGAGCAGCTGTCACACAGAAAAGGCCGCCGAAGACAGCGCGGCCCTCTTGCTGTAGTCTGTGGGGTATACTAAGACAAGACCTACTTTGTGCAGTCGTCCGTCAACGCAGAGGAGATGGCTCAGCCGTAAATGCGCAGCGTCGCAGGCGGCTGCAGTGCTTAATTTGCAAAGAAACGTACAAACTGGTGGAATCAACTGGCACTGCTCTCGACAACGGACTGCTCTACAAAACCGCTGGGAGACGGCTGACAAAATGATATGTGGCGTTCTATATCTGCTGATAGGCGTGCGTGTAGCTCAGTCCACTCCCTGCTGCGCACACCCAATTGCTGCAGAAAAGGAGTAAATCCTCACGTGATACAGGCGACGGGTGAGCCTACACCCTACGTGCATACCTCACCGTATCCCACGGAGACGCAGAGTAGAGGAACCGTGTGCATATGCGCGCATCTAAGACCAAGCTGCCAAAGAAAATCTCCCACGACACATCGCAGGCAGACCCAACAACTCTTGCGGGAAGCAATGAGGATTATAGGTGGCTCACTAAATTGTCATGCAGAAAACACTTGCGAATTAAACCATGAAAATTCCGCAAGTGGCTTTCCCTTTTCAACTTCCAACCATTGAAGAGTGAAGCTTAACAAAAAAGGGATACATACTGATTTCGTGATGGCATGTTGCTTGAAAGTCGTACACAAATCTGGAACAGCATACTTTTGTTTGCCCCCATTTCGCTGGTAAATATTTCTGCTCCTTTGTATTGTTTACGTGCACGACCACGCCGCGACATAGTTTCCGCCTTTCTCCTCGTCATTTGTTCAACGTTTAAAAAGTCAACGCTTTCGGCCGGGTACTGGTGGTCACAGACACACCTTTGTGGATTCCAGACCGACGTTTACAGGTGCCTATATATATATATATATACGTATGCTGTGCTTAGGTGTATATGCTCATTCATTTTTCTCGCGTGTAATTGTGAATTTATAATTGCGTGTGCGCATCTGCGTAGTTATTAGACTACAGCTAGTAGTAAGAATACGTATTGACGTGTATGTAAGTAGCAGTTCCCTTGAGAACACTTGCAGTCACTTAGTTGACACCTAGACGTTGAATATGTTTACGCGTGTCCACGCCGTGGCTGACTGTGTCTCAGTGGGAAGTCTTTTGAGCGTCAGCGGGTTGGGGACCAACTGACCGACGTCTGCGGCTTGTGGGCGTCTAGATAAGTACGTTTGTTTGTAGACCCTCCGAAGCATTTGTGTGTACGGCTCCTCAGACTTGCGGCAATGCTTGCACCAGTCAATCTCAGTTTGGTGTATATCTCGGGTTTGTCGACTGGATCCCTCCGCGGGAGCGCCAAGTGTTCAGTCTACTTGTCCGTCAGTTTCCGCTCCCTTGGGAGCGCTTAAATCTTCCAGTACAAGTAAAAAGGGGGCAAAAACTGCACAGCGCAGATGTGGCAGCTCTTGCCACATGCACTACTTCTTCGACGCGGCGTTAAGGGGTTACAAACGGGGGCGCAGACGAATGGCTTTTCCTTCGGACAGCAATAGATGCAGGCTCATCTGGATGAACACTAGTTGACCTTAGGTACTGAGGGATATCCTTTATACTCACCACTTGACGCGGATGGTGTAAATAGGATAAGGAGGTCCGCGTGGTGAGTTTCAAACCTGTTACGTGTCATTGACTTATAATGAGATCGCCTTCTGCTTTGAATGTGGTCGGGAGTTATTATAAAGCGCTCATGTCGAATGATGTTTTTCGAATGCGCAAATCAAACCCGGTGAATGAGTTGTACTCTGAAGGACAGTTTTATATCAATTTGACTGTCCAGCAAAAAGCGGATTGACTTTTTTAATCAGTGCATGGACGATATGCAGGAGAGCCGCAGGCTCGACCTGCCACGTCTGTCAACGCCATACATCGCTACCTCTTTTTGTCAGTGTGAGAATGTTGGCCAGCTTATGCCTTACTTCGTCGGCGGACTTTCCACTTTTGTGTCGTCAATTAGCTTGCCTTGTCAGTGCTACGATTTCCTGTTCCCACTGTAATACTCAAGCTGCGATGTGCACACGTCAGAGCTGTGCACATGCTTTGACTGTGGATCGGTGTGCAAATTGGGTCCTAATGCTTTGTGTCTCCCTTTTTGTGTTGACAATAGCATCCACTGTTCCGCTGTTCTAGCACACTGGCGGAGAGAAAGGCCCTTCTGCGCCTGTGTATATATCTATGTTCATCTGTGCAACTTACCATATCCCATCGCGGCCGGCTATTGTTTCCCTGCCTGGTGGCTTTAGCGGCTCCCTTTATCCACTGTCAGTAGTAGCGAGGTACGTGCCTCTGCCCTGCTGTTTTCGTTAATAGATTGTTCTGCTGGCTGCAGCGACAACATTCAGACGCACTTTATTGAAAACAGCAAGAGAGTGGAGGAAGGTAATTCAACGGCGATTTCCACATGAGTGGTGGAAAAAACGAGGCCACACCACAAGTGGACTGCGAATACCTGCTCGAGTACGGCTTGTAGTCCCGGATTCTGGCTAAGAATCTTCTGCGCCTTGCGAGGTTGTAAATGCGCAACAGAATTTGTCTAGTTGTGACGACAGCGACAAGTCCCCCAAAGCGTTCCAGGAAATATTCGTGCATATCTCTTGTGGTTGGCTCACAGACGTAGACCTTACTCTGCATCCTTCTGTAGTAACATTGTTCTACGTCTCATCCGGCAGTAGCCGCACACTTTTTTGACCTGCAGGAGGCTGAACAAAAACATCTGCTCTCACCTTTAATGCCGGCTGGCTTGAACAACATACGGTGCGACATCTCAGGTGTGGACAGTTCGATGATCCTGCGTACAACAGTTTGATGACCTTTTAGGGATGCCATGGTTTGTTCTTTCGGCAGAAAGGACTAAAGAACTGATGTCCTTTGACTACAGACAAAGACATTTTTGTCTGAAGATCCACGTCAAACATCGAAACAAAAGGAAAAAGGGCCACAAATTCCCGCAACCATTGCAAGTGGACAAATTCAGTAGAACTAATAAACAGGAGTCAAGCGTGTCCAAACCGTTATTCTCTGTGTGAGCGTCTTGCTCCTTGCCGGCTAGTGCTCAAAGAATTGCAGGTTGTATATTTAGATATTTTGTATCGACCGAGTAGTAATTCCACTTGTCAGCGTCTACGTGGCTTACGAAAACCGCAAGAGGACGGACCTTTCAAGCAACACTATCTCCCGCAGCCTCTGTTCCACGCTGTTTCCTCGTGGCAGTAGTTTCAATCAATTCGCGAAGTTGTGTTTCCTCGATGATGGCCTCAACAGTTGTCTGAGACCTCAGCACTTGTGTGAGAATTCATGTTTGTCCTTCAAATTTGTTTCGAACTCTTACTCTCGAAGCGATCGTGTACAAGCGTATATATATGTGCAAGTGATTATGTATATTTTTGACTGACCTCAGGAATGATGTGAGAATTCAGTTTTTTCTTTCAGGTTTGCTCCAAATTCTTGTGCTCAAAGCGGTCGTGTATGCTTGTATATGCCTGTGCAGATAAATAATTCTATGTTCCGCTGCACATGAGCTGAATCCTTTTGTCCCAGTCATTAGCGGGCAGATCAGCGCGCGTAGACAGCCGGGTGGCAAGTTTCCATTTTAGGACGCACTGCAGCAATGCTTCGCACCCGAGGGCGCGACAGAACGTCGTGACGTATCCAGTAGGTAACTAGGGGCAAGTAGCTTCACAAAAGCGCATGCCTCTACCCACCCTGATTTCAGATCGGCTTTTTTTTCGTAGACAAATCGATGATGCCGTCGGGAGCAACAAGCTTGAATGGCATTCAGTCCTCTGCCTGTCCAGGTGAAAAAGAAGACGCGTCAAGGACAAAGGCAACACCAGAGCCGACGCTGGTACTGGCGAATCACTCTGCATCCACAGAATTTCTATGTGCCGGCAGGGAGTTGAGCTCTTCCACATCCCCTGGTAAATACGTTGCTGCTCCGGTGCCTCCTTCTGCGCTTTCTCCCTGTCTAGCCGGTGGTTCGACTGCAGCCACGCCGTCGCCGCTTCCTGATGAAGACTTCAAAGAGGAAACTCTTCCGGGGGCAGGGACATCGGTGGCGGCAAGCACTCTCCAGCCGCAGCATGGCAACCTTGAAAAGGAGCTGAAAGAACGGAGAGACGAGGCAGAAGAAGAGGTGTGCGCGGGACACAGGAGACAACGACAGACGCAGGCTAGCGATGTAGAAGCGGAACAGGAAGGACGCGGTAACGGAGAGAAAGCAATTGACTGCGACGCGGAGCAGAGACTTCAAGGAAGAGTAACTGAGACACAAGAAGAGATTCTAGAAGCGCTGGAAAGCATAGCACTAAGTCCGGCAACCGAAGCTGCGGACGAACAAGTCTATCAAATGGACCCTCCCGAAGCAGAAAGCCGCCTCCGCGAAGCCAAGAGAGAAGTCAGCAACTCACAACCACTATTCAAAATGGAAGATGGCCGGAGGGAAACTGTAGGACTGGATAAGAGAGAATCATTCGGTGATAATGGTGATAATGCGTCGTCTCCTACTGCTCTGTGTCCAGTGAGATCCGACACCGAAGGAAGACCAGTAGCGCATCTATCGGCAGCAACTCCACAACTTCCCGATCACCACAATGTAGAACACAATAATAGTAGTCTTCGAAGAAAGGAATGCGGTGCACGTAGTCCGACGTGCTCCGGCATCTTCAACAATAGCCCTACAAAGCCGAAAACCACCGCCCACACCATATCAAAGTCACATGCGAAAGAAGAACGAGGAGACAACAGCAACCAAACGAACTCATCTGATGCAGATCCCACTACTGTTCTGCCTTCTGCTCTCTTGGCCGCTGCCTTGCCTGCATGTTCTGTCCCACGCTCCAGGGCTGTAGCTAGACCTTACGTCAATCCCTCGCCAACAACTCTTCGAGACCGTGCAGCAGGACTAACTGCAGCGTCAACAAGCTGCGCGAAACCTCTGCCACAAGAAGAGTTCACGAAGTCTACGGATGTGTCGCAAGGCAGCCGGAAGGCAAGAACACAGCATAAACTTGGATCGACGACAGATACCTCTGCAGAACCACAATGTACCAGTGACACAGACGTACACGATGGTTCAGCGCAAATACAAGAGACGAACCTTGGCGACAACTGCGGCAGACACAGCGAGGTTGCCAGCGACAAGGCCAGTAACGTCGCACGAACGCGCGTGTACAATATTAAGGCACTACTCGCTGCCAGGACGCTGGTAGAGAGCTCCCAGCCACGTGCCCCCGCTGACGAAGCATTCGACAAACTGCAAAGCCAGTTGCAAACGAGATACCTTCTCGTCGAGCGCTACGAAGAGAGAGCCGCTGGAGCATCAGCAGGGAAGCAGTCGGAGAATAGCAGTAGCGTCAACTCCAAATGTGGCCTGCTACAAAGTGGAAGTGTTTTCCAGTTACCCGCGTCCGGACAACCGGCGGTGCTGCACTGTTGGACGGACACTAGTTATGCACCCGTAAGCCGTGAACAGACTTCCCGCACAGAACTGACACTCAATCTCCACATCTCTGCGGGTATGTATCTATTTATGTATTTATTCATGTGTTTCTGTGTCAACACATGCAAGTTGAATGTGGAATGTAGGAGCAAGAGGTCGTCGCCTGTTCCAGGAGGTCCTGTTGCGCACACAAAAAATTCTCCTCTTCACATGAGTGCTGCGTGCAGAGGAGAACATTTGGACCTCCTCCTCCACCTCCACCGCCACCTCCCTGTTGCGTCTCACAGCTGAAAGAGGAATCCGGCGCATTCCGTTGGCAGCGCCCCGCTCCAAATTCCAGCCCACCAATCGCACCAGCCGTACCAGCAGCAGCTGCTAGGATGTGTAGCGCCTCTACATATAATTTCATACCAGCGCCTCCGACATTTGCCACGAGTTACCGAAACACGAATGCCAGAAGCGATACTTGTACTGGCAGTAGCTCCAGAGGTGGGAACTCCAGCCCGGGCACTAGCTGCAGTAAGGGCAAAGCAACAAGGGATACCTTAAATCCGCTTGCTCCTGCATTTGAGCCGAGGGGGCAGTCGCTCCTGTTGCGGCTCCTCAGAAGTGCTGTTGAACAAACTTCTGTTCAGTCAGCTTGCGCGAGTAGTTTGCAGTGTCAACCATGCGCCATTACCCCTTGCAGCAGCGATATACCATCCTTTCTCGCGTCGGCCGGAATGGAGAGATTGCACTCTTGCAAAACTGTTGGAACAGAAACTTCCGGCGTCAACAGGGACACATTTGGTGTATACTCGTATGGCACTGCTCCCCACTGCACAAAGAACTGCGAAGTGCGCACGCTTGACTCTGAGAGGGCGCCTGCAAAAAAGGGTGCGACGCCCCGTACAGAACGTAGGCAACAGGAAGCGGTACTGTCTCACTTGCTGACTCTACGCCCGAAGCAGCAGCAGGATTCTTCATTGTATTTTAAGCAGAGGTGCCAGATGCAGCTGCAGCAGCTTCAGCAGGCAGTGTCGCGCGAGTCGCGGCCGCACTGGCCGGTCTACCCTCAACATATTGAGCCGTTAAATTTGCGACAGTATCTAGCGGAACTTCCAGAGCACCAACATCAGCAGCATCAAGCGTACCAACAGCATCAACACCAGCTGCAACACCAACAGATTGCTCTTCGTCTGCAGACTGAAGATTCTCGACAGCTGGGGGGGCAACGAAGGACTCTGGTGTCAAATTCCGATCTATGTGAAGCACCGACACCCCAGTGGACAGGGTCACGCGCCTGTCCGGGTGTGAGCGGGAACAGACCTAGCACAAAGCCCGCATACGGCCTCGGTAAGAGCCTTCCACCAGATGGTCCCGGCTGCTCGTTGGCTCATGTGGACACACCCGGACGGACTGATTTGGCGCTGGGAGGTTCTGTACTGCGTGAAGATTCTTTCGGAGAGCAAGGAAAGTCCGCTGCATTCATGCGCAGTGTGAAAGCGAATGTCGGTTTCCGTGTTGCTGCCCCCGTATTGTCGCATTCCTCCTACCCTTTATCCGAGTTCCGGCGCCAGCCGCGTGCTGTTGCAAGTACGTTTGTTCACCCAGCTCATGGTGGCGGTGTCTCTGGTGCCCCTGTCCCACTCTCTTCAGCCACAGCGACAGTTCATCAATTAAAGGCAGCACCACACCTTCCGTTAACACGAGGTATGTGTTCTAAAGTAGTGGGCTTGGACGTGGGGCTTGCGGAGGTGCTCGATCCATTCGTCGCCAACAGGGTACTGCTACAACTCGGCAAGATGCTGCGTCTCACTCACCTGCAAGTCTTGACAGTAGTTCGCCATGCTTCTGGAGCAGGTGCACCGCTACGTCTCACGGACCTGCCCGCGGCTTTCCTGAAAGAACACAACGCTGTTCTAGACTTGCGCAGCCTAGGGCTCCTCCACATACGTGAAGTGATCGCTGGAATGGGACGATCTCTTCTCTTGTTCTGGAAACAACAGTACCCCCAGCATCCGTATGTGACGCAGCAGCAGCCTCACTCTGAGTCTATTCAGCTGCCTCATTGTGAGCTCATCCACCGGCAGCTTCGCGAGTGTCGAACACAGGTGGGTTCAGGAGGCCATTCCACAGATGCATTCGGCGAAGAGGAGACGTCAACTGCAGCAGAAGGAGTTGCGACTGAGTTGTGCTTCCCCCCCGCCCAAAAACGTGCCTTCTCAGGAGAACAAGTTTCACCTGCGAGTGTGAAAAAGGCAGGCGACACCAGGGCCTCGACGACTTCGCAGACCGTAGCGAGGCGTGAAGCGATTGTGGGCTGCAGCGACACTGGGGTACTGCTGAAGCAATATAAAAACGCGGGTGTGTGCAGTGCTACACCCTTTGTCGCAGCTCCAGAGGAAACTTCTAAGTCTCCAGTGGCCTCAGTGAACCGACCGCAAGGACCGCAGCACGCTGCCGCCACAACAAGTGGACGCTTGCCCGAGCCGAGGAGGCAGAATGACCTCTTTACATACGAAGACGAAGGAGACCTCCTGCTGCTGGAGGGCGAGCCCCTGCCTTCCGTGATGAAAGAGCTGCTGCAACACCTCCTCGTATCGCTTATTGCAGATGCACTCCATCACGTGAGCCCACCGGGGGCCAGTGCTGACGGGGTCTGCTTCAGTGGAAGGCACGGTCACAGCAGCGAAGAAGCAGTTGCAGCGGCCTGCAGTTCCCATGGAGCAACATCGCAGGCCTTTGGCCAGGAAAGACAGACCGAGTACCAGCAACAACAGAAACCCGAACACATTGCGGAGGACGCGAGGATAGCTTCACATGTGAATAGATCACACAGCGCCAAGGAGGCTGCTGTTACACAGCCTCGTGGAACCAGCACTACCGTCTCACCATCTGAGGGCGCAGCTAAGGGTGGGTTCGCAGGCGGCCGTGGCGGCGGCGACGCCGCAGAATCGACTCGCAGCACTGAAGGAGGCGGGGGACTACTGCACACGAGGGGAATACCGCTGCAGCTGCTTCCAACCCTCTGGCAGCTCAAGTACGGTGTACGCTGTAACTTGCCTGCGATGCTAGAAACATGTGGCTACGCGTCACTGAGAGGCTTTATCATCGACGCGCTGCCGTGTCTGCATTTCTCAGCCTCGGGCACCCACGTGGCGCTCCGGCTTACTGAAACAACCTCTTCAGGTGCAACTCTGGCAACAGGCGTTGCTGTTGAGGAGGCAGAACGACGTTATTCAGCCACACACGCGCAACCAGAGAAGAAAGGAGAGTCGCTCGAAGAGACCAGTGGCAAAGCGACGCTTTGCGAGGAAGCCACTGCAGCGATACGAGAGGATGAGTATGGTGCAAAGGGGCGCGCAGACGTAGTCAAAAGTGAGGCAGCGCCCTCGAGGGAGTCCGATGCAGCGACTGCAGGAAATTGCAAGAACGATGTCAACGGAAGCGTCACTTTTCCTCAATGGCGTCCAGGTAGAGAAAAGGTTTCTCAGGCACACGTGCACGGCGTGCCCCCACAGTTGGATTCTCGTTCAGTATTCAACACCAAGGGCAGTGCTGCAGATCTTGCTGCTTCTGATAAGAAGCTCCGTGTGTCTGAAAAGGAGTGTGAGGAAAATACTGCCTGCATTGCGCAGAGGCCCGCCACCTCGGGAGATATGACTTCTGTTGTGACAGGCGTCTACCGAGGCGGCGCTCTTACGCAGGATAAACACGCAGATGCAACAAGTGGCTGTTCCGCCTCTTTCGGGACGAATGAGGCCGAGGGCAAAACGAGTTCACCACCCGGCAATCTGACACACTCTGAGGAGGCTGCGTCACCAGATTTGCTTCGTGACAGCTGTTCACCTGCAGAAGAGAGCCCACCCCCGACTGTCGCATTGTTTGAAGTTCCCGCTGCTGAAGTACTCAAGAGAGAATATTTGCTTAGTTCTCCCCATAATGGAGAGCCTCGAACAGGTAGTTCCTCTAAAGTAGACCAGCATCCGCCTCTGCCTACGCTTCTCGCCTGCAAGTTGTTGGAAGAAGTCCCCTCAAAAGGGATACAACATAAGCAGCAGAGGTTGAAAAGTCCATACTCCTCCTCTGGCACAGACAAACCAGCTGTTCCAGGAGAAGGCTCCAAGGGCGTTTGGAAGCCTTTGGTTGACGGTGTGGCTGCGAATACTGAGAAACTAGACAAGCAGGGGACTCTACAACCGCGGCAACGGCAGCAACAACGGTTGCCAGGCAATCAAATCTCGTGGCACGTGGAACGCCCTCCGGGTACTGCGGCAGCGTCTCTACCCGAGCAACCCCCAACTCTGATAGAAGTGACGGCGTCAGAGACGGAGGAGCGTCTGGAGGAGGAAATGCAACAAGATCAACTAGACAAGAACGTCCCCGCTGCAAAGAGTCCCCGTGGCGTGCGCTGCAATTCCAAAAAAGAACAACCTGATATAGAGGGCAACACTTCAGCTGCAGACCCACGTCTAGAACTTCACGGTGCGACAACAGCAGCTTCTAGTCAAACTGCTGCATTGAAGAGTTGTGGGGTAGTAGGCGTCGAGGAAGAGAAACTGAAGAAAGCAAGCCTGGTTGCTCAGACGTTTTCCCCAAAGAAAATACTAGCTTCTAGCAAGGCTTCGCCGGGAGGCGAAGCGCCAGCAACAAGGACCCAAGGAACAGAAGAAGAAAGAGCTGCACCAGGGAACAGACCTGCAGTGCGGGGAGACCGTGCAACCGCAACATCCGTTGAAGTAGCGGGAGCAGCCACAACAGCGTTGGCACTATCCGCTGGTCGAGGAGAAACACCCTCCGCAGCTGTAGACGGAGCCCGAGCAGCTACACCAGCAACAGCAGCTCACGCTGCAGGAAAGGACCTGCACGCAACCGCGGGAGAAACTGTCGGCGTAGAGAGACCAGCACAGAAATGCATCAAGGCGGAAGACACCGCAGCAAGAGAAACAGCAAAACGTAGCGTCAAGACACACCCTGTGTCGTGCAGAATTGCAAGAGAAGAAAAGGAAGTGTCGCTCCAATCAACAACACCTCCGTGTTGCAGCCTGCAAACAGAAGGCGCTGTACCAAGAGTAAGGGCAAAGGCATGGGTGGAGAAGCCGGCGCAAGTGCCTGCGCCTCAATCTCGGTTGCATCTGCATTGCATGCTCTACGAGGTTGTAGCTACAGGCTGTGAAAAGAGAGGGAGGGCCTGGGCAAGAGGAGAGGACTTGATAGAGCTGGAAGAGGAAGTGCGGCAGCGTGAGGCTGCCTCAACGCAGCTGCAGCGCCTGCAGCAGCTTCGAAAGCGCCAGCAGCAGCAACTTTTCCAGCAAATGGTGAAGAAGAAGGAGAGGCTACTGGGAGAATCGCATCATATCATAAGACAACAGCAGGAAGTTCAAGTTCTAAAAGAGAGCGAGCACTCGCAACAACGGCCCAACACAGAAGCAACTACATTAGGTGACGTAGCCCTTGACACAGGGAGACGAGGAAAAACTGCCGCCAACGGAGACGCCGCATACATCAGCCGCGGGACCACGGCAGCGGGAGGCTTTGCGGAGAACCACTGCGCGTCACGCAGTGCCAGCGACTATGCTACACGAGTGCGGTACTGCGCTTCAGATCCAGACGCGCAACAACGGGAGGAGGAGGCTGCTGCAACGACTGAGAATGATAAAGAATCCCAGGGCACGTCGAAGAAGCCAGAAAAAGTTGCCGCGGGTCCTGCTGCTGAGGAAAAGTTTGCTGACGTGTCTGATGAGGGAAGAGAAGAAGCTGGAGGCGCGACTGCATGTAGTAACGGTGCGACAGGAGAAAAGGAGAAACCATCCACAGAAAGGACAGTAAAGTCAGCGACTTCAGAAGAGGCCAGGATCTTTCTGAGAGGCAGCAGCGGTGGTCGCCACGAGCAGCCGCCATTTTCACAAGTCAACAACGTCGGCAATGTGACCACGAAAGGAGCTTCCAGCGGGACTATGACCGACTGTAGTCCTCCAGGGTTGGCGCCCGCTCTGACGCTTCAGTCTCTTTTTCCTAGTGCGGCTGTTGCTGGCGATGCCGTGAACCCGCAGAATTCGAAAGAAGACGCTGTTCTCCAGCGACAGCGAGGCGGCGACAGCAGCAGCTCCAGCGACGACAGCACCAGCAGCGCGGGAGCTCTGCCGAGTCCAACAGGGCTGCTGCTCGACGAGGGCATAAGGCTGCTCATGGACGAGCGGCTGGTGAGACGGAAACTGAAGAAGAAAGCGAAGAAAGAGAAGAAAAAGAGGAAGAAAATGAAGCTGCGCGCCCTTGAAATGCAGGAAAGAGAGCAACGTCGGCTTCTGGGTTTGGTGGACCAACTAGTAGAATTGCCGAAGGAACGACTCCCTTCTCACGCTCTGTTACAGGTGCAACTTGCTACAAAACGCGGCCCCACACGTATGGCTGCAAACGAAGCTAGCACTAAGGCGTGTACGAAACCGGAGGCTTCTAGGCCGCAGCAGACCAAAAGAACTTGTGTTCCTTCCTCCAACAGTGCCTATTCTTCTTCTGTTTCAACTACCACGAACCGGTCGACAGATCTTTCAAAGACTCCTTGTCCTGAACGTGCCGCTTCTACAACGCCTTCGTTCGGTGCCGCGCGGACTGTCTCCTCGCAGCCGGAACAACAGGAGGCACCTGCTGCACTTGGCGGCGCTTCAAACGGCGCCTCACAGACGAACCAGCGGCAAGAAGAGTGTGCGCGCGGTGCTGTCGATCAATTCAAGGAGCACTGCAGTCCACGAGGAACTCCCATAAAAGCCGCCTCTGAAGAAATGGAGGCATCTTCCAGGACGTCGGACCTCCTCCACATCTGTGGGCTACGCGTTTCTGCATGCTCCGAGAGAAAACGTCAGTTGCGCCTAACGACCGTTGTAGACAGCAGCAAGTACAAGGCTGGGCCAGGCTTTGCCTTTGCTTCCTACGTGTGGCCGCGATTCTCTTTCGTAGTATCTGCAAATACGCCGGAGTTCCCATGGACGCACGGTTCTCACCCCAGCTGCCTGCTGCGTAGCGCTTACTATCCTTTGTTGCAGCCACATTCAATCTGCTTCATGTACTTACGTAATTTTGGCGCATCGCCGAACGGCAGAAAAGTAGCAGAACAACTAGTCGCGGGTTGTCGTGTTGCTGCCGCTGCGTCTACTGCTGTCGCCGTTACTGCTGCTTCGACTGGTGGTGCTGTTGTTTCTGCAGTCGACGCTGCTGCACACGACAAAGGCACGGATCCGCCAAGAGCAAATCAAACTCTTCAAACGCCAACCCGCTTTGCTTGCGAGGAGAGGCATAAAAAGACACGTGAAGGCGTCGTTGGCAGAGCTAGCGTCCCACCTGGTAGGTATCCGCTGCTGCCTCTGTGTGCAGCCGCGGTGGCCGCAGCAATACAAGCAGCCTTCAGAACAGTGAAGCACCGGTGGCAAAGCCGTGCGTCATCGTAGCTGATCGTATAAACGTTTCTTCGCAAGGTAATTTTGGTCCTGCGCTGACAGCGGCGGCGTGCACCAGTCCACCTCGAAAGCAGGGCATATGTGAACATGAGAGAGACAAGCAGGGGCGAGTCGGGGTTCACAAGTAGACGCATTGAGAATGAGTTGAAGGTGACAGAATAACGGCAGGTTCAATTCAACCACCTTTTGCGTCGCAAGTGCCCATGCTGCAGATTGATTCGTCCGCCACTCCCACGCTATTATACGTAGGACTATTGCCGGGAGGGCAGGCTTTCAGGCGTGCTACACCTCGCAAACGTAGGCACCTCATTATCAAACAGATGCACTGCTACGACGTTGGTGTTTTGCAGCAGAGGTACTACCACCTGCTTTTTTTACCGCTGCTTCCAGTCTCACCGTTGCCCTGGTTCTGCAAAGAAATGGAACGCCACTGATCGCATCGTCTACACGCTGCCTCCACATCTCTTTGCCGTCCTGCGTGTGACACTTCAGTTTGCGGTGGAACGTTCAGCTAGAGTTTGTGGTTGCCGTGCTGTTGCAGGCATTGCATTGAGGTGGCTTACCAGGAAACGTTGCCGCTGTCATGCGTGTGCGACTATCCTTGCTGCGTGGACAGGAGACGCTCACCTGCGTGACACTCGAACAGCAGAAAAGGTCGAAGAAGCGCAACTCTCTTCTCCCAGTGGTGCCCCGGTGCGCCTCGCCGCAACAGAGTTCCCTTCCCTGCAAGAGACCTTAAGGCCACAGCATGGAAGGCAGCGGCCAGAGAGTCAAGTCGACGAAGTGGAGCCTCAGCGCACGCTCCGTCAACAGCTCCAGCACGAGTGTACTCCCCGCCAGTTACTTCAGCAGCAGGGCTGTACACAGCCGCAGGCGAAAGGAGGAGAAAGTCCGCTTCCGCAGCAGGCGTCGTTGAGTCTCTTGTCGTGTGTGCAGCTTGCAGAGGAACTGCGGCGTTTTCGGAACCGCTCGGTCGGAATGCTTGTGTCGGCTATCAAGGGCGAGTGGCAGCGTCGCTTTAGCAGTCAGGCGCCCTCCTTGAGTACGTGCATGTCTTCTTTCAAAATAAAGCAGTTGAAGACGCTGCTGCTGGAGGTGCCCAACTTGCTGATTCTAGGCTCTGGCGGCACGATGCGAGTCTCCACTATCGAACACGCCGTGCAGTTTTGTCGACCCTTTCCTCCGCCGATTTCTGCGGTCGTGAGTTCTCCTTCCGGCAAACGCGTTGCCTGTCCGATGACTATGACTCCTTCCAGCTCCTTGCCCTGCTTCCGCGCCCACATATATACGCACGACAGTCAAAGTAACCTTCCGTTTCCCCTGGCTGGTGTGCCGGCAGCCGCAGGCAGAGCAGTCGCTCAGCCTGAGCCCGTTCTCGAAGTCTCTGCCGCTGACTCTGTCGCGGGTTCGACAGGGAAAGAAGAGGTGCACACGGCAGGAGACCCGAAGCCACTTTGGCAAGCAGATCGCTCGAAACACCACGACACGCCCCAGACAGCTCCAGCAAGGCAGCAGCTGCACAGGAGTGCCAAGGAGACAGAGACCTGCGCTCTACAGGAGCAGGAAACGAGAGAGTCCCGTTGTAGTGCTCTTTCTCCACCCACGCCCTCCAAAAGGCTGACAGACACAGCACTACGAAGACAACAGCGGCAGCCTCCTTCAAATGCGTTGAGAGTCGAGAGCGTGCAGGGGCTCGAAGGAACCGCTGAGCCATTCCAAACAAAAAAGCCGGGGACAAATAAAGCGCGGGACGAGAGCAGCAGCAGCACCTCACACTGCAGTGGGGGTACTGTGGCTGAAGGTGCAAAGCAGAACGCTGGTGACCCGGTGCAGGAGGAAGCTAATTCGGCGGAAGACAGCTCTTTCAACAGACCTAAAACTGTTCCCCTGCCACAGGGAGCAACAGCGCCCTCCGTGCCGACGACCTCACAGACAGAACGCTCGACACAAAGAAAGACCGAAGAGAGAGAGACGTCAGCTGTGGAAGATGCAGGGGCACCCGCAGCCGTTCTCTCTCCTGACGCTACGGAGACAGAGAAGGGAGTACTCCTTACACCATACAGAGCAGGTGGAACACAAGCTGCAACGCAAACAGGAAGGGAGTCGAACCAGTTGAATGAACATGGAACAGCTGACCAGGTGACAACCCGCACGCCGAAGCAGCAAACCCAGCAGCTGGAAAGCAGCCCTGATGACAATGTGAAGGTGGAAAGACAAGAAGACAAAAGTTTAGGCCAGATTAAAGTGGAAGAACGTCTCCTTCGCCTAAGCAACTTGCAGGGGGAGGCTTTCGACGACCTCAAGAGAATCTGTATTGAGGTCCAAAGACAAGAGCGAGTCTCAGAGGAAGTGCAAGAAACCGACGAAGAGCAGAAACAGCAGCTGCGCATGCAGTTGCAGCGCTGTCTTGCAAAGTGAGCTATTTGTGTACGGCTTCGACTCCTCTGTCTTCCCTCTCTTCGCTCTATGCGTACACAGGAAAGCCTTAAGACACCGAGTCGTTGTGTCTCCAGCCACTATTTCTTCCACTGTCTGCGATCGAGCAACCTGTCCGTTGCTGCTAGGAGCCTAGCCCAGCAGGCCAGGCTAGCCTGCTAGCTATTTCGCTTACTGCGGGCAAGGTAAATGACACACAGGGCCCGTGGCTCCGCCGACCAGGGACGCACGCACAGCGTGCAGATATTTATCAGGACCTGCATACATATACATGGATATACAAACGTAGATCCACACATAGATCTACACAGCTCTTACACGATAGGTTCGTAGATACAGCATATATATATATATATGTATGCAGGTATATGTCTGGGTGTCCTTATATACACACACAAGTAGGTATACCTGTGAACCGAGTGCGTGTATCTGTCTAGGTATGCTTATATACACATATAAGGAGCTATGCGTGTGAACAGATAAGTTAACATATATATAAGTGAATGTGCGTACACATGTGCAAACTGGCACTCCCGATATTAACGCCTCTTCAATGTTGGTTTGTACACCTGCGCCTGCTGAATCTCATATCCTTCAGGCTGCTGCTGTCCGTTGTTGAGTACCGCTGTTGCGGGGGTTCCATACCGGCCGCAAACAAGAGTAACCTGCTCAATGGCTTCACTGTTCGGCAGACGGAGGAGGAGGCGGGGACGCACCAGCAGCGCTTGCTCTCTGTTTCTTCGAAAACAGCAAGCACGGGGTCAGCAGCAGTGAAACTAGCAGCAGCTTCGGAGAAGTCGAGTAGCTGTAGCCGGACACGGAAAAACGGTGACGGAGAGGGACGGAAAGATTCGAACAGCGCAGCTGCCCAGCCAACCCGTGACGTGGCTGCGTCCGAACACAACACAACGCAGAGAGGAGAGCAGTTGCTGTGTAGGAGGCATGACGCTGTTGCCGAAGCTGAAGAAGAGGAGAAAGAGTGGGCAGACTTGCTGCAGGACTTGTCCGTCTTGAGGTTAGGCAGACGAAAAGAGCACGGCAGGGCGCTGCTTGGGGAAGCGGCACCAGCCGCAGAACCAGCAGCAGGAGTGGTGGTAGCAAAACAACCGCCACCTCGAGGAGACAAAGCAGACGAGACAAAAGCTGCAAATCTCGCGGTAACCTTCGCAGCATCAGTGTGGAAGGTGCCAGAGGAGAAGGCAGTGCGCTCACGTGCAGCCACAGATGGGGAGGAGCAGCAAGAGTGCAGGAAAGAGCAAGGGCAATCGCAGCGCCAGCCGCACCAAGGACTGAGGATGCTGCAGGGGGTCAGTTCGGAGCAGCAGACGCGAGAAGAGTGCCAAGAAAGGGTACAGCGGCCTCAGGAAGAGGAGCTAAACGAACGGAACAGAACAGGAACACGGGAAAAGGAGGAGCTGCCGGGCGAGAAGGGTGCGCACGAAAAAAAGCGCTTTCCTTTCTTTTGTGAAGAGAAAGAGCAAGTGCAACAGCGGTCGGCGTCCGCAGAGGACCCCGAAGGTTCCGACAAGACCATACGGAACAGAGAGACAAGCCTTTTTGCATCTCCTGCGGAAGTTCGCCAGCTGCGGAAGCTCGTAGGTTTTTAAGAGACAGTTTTGTCAAAGCCCTGTCCTTTGCAGCAGGGCATGTGTAGCCAATGGCGGGCGTATACACTTATACGTATATACACACACACGTGTAGACACACACACACACATACACGTACATATCTGTGTGTACATCTGTGGATATGTAGACAAATACCTACAAATATATACGTAACACGTTTAAGTGTAAGCGGGAGGTCTCCCATCGTTTGCGTGAAGTAGCCTGCTGGCGTGAGACATTTTCATCAGTAGGACCGCCCCTCCGGGCACGTGTGCCGAACAGAAAAGGCAGTCTACACACGTGCATGAACTTAGAGGTCCTGAAGCAGGTCCGGCCGTCACTGCTGTCTTGTCTTCTCCTACTGCAGAAGTGACCAGTGTCAGCGATCGCGTTCGCCGGTGGTGCTTCTCAGGAGCCACGAGTGCCTTGTGTCCCAGACTTGAGTGAGGTAGCAGAGCAGCTGCGATTACCAGGGACACCAGAAGAGACAGAAGAGGTGTGCTGCCTGGTGACGTCCAGACGTCCCATTTCTACTTAGCTACCGGAACCGCGGACATTCATTTGCACTGCAGAAAGGCTCTTGCACCTTGCGTGTGTGACCCGCTATCCTGATCTATCTGAGGAAGCGCGGGCCACATCAGGAGCGAGATAGACTTTGTCAGTGCTCATTCGACCGTCGACGCGTGCCTATTGCGCGAGAGACGACGAAAATAGATGCGACACACACAAATCGCAGCCCAGGTCTCGTCAGCGCATTCGCATGTCGCCGCTGGGAGGTTGTTGTTGCCCTCGCAGGGCTATACCGGAGTTCCTTTGAGAGAAGTGCTGAGAGAGTGGAGGCGATCGTGCAGTCGTCTGTACCAGGAGTTGGACTGCATGCGTCACTGCTCTGGAGGAGGCGCAGAGACGCGCAGCGACAGCTGCAGCATCAAGGCGAACGGTAGCGACAGCGTGGGCTGTAGTCGCAGGGCCAGCGCTTGCAGCGGTAGTTTCACAGACAGCAGCTGCGGCCACAGCACGAGCACAAAGCCGTTCGCTTTGTCTGCGCACACGCTTCCAGCGGCCCTCCTCGCGGCCGCGGGATGGTCATCGGTACGTCACGAAGAAAGAAGGCAAACAGCCTTCTCTCGGGGTTACACTGATTACTTTCCACAGAGCCCCCTTATTCAATTGTAGAAAGTTGACACCCTTCTGCTGAAGTACAGCACTTCACCCACGAGCAGAGGTGGTACCGGGGAAAACGTCTCGCAGGGGACGGCGCAGAGGATGGTTCTTCGTCTGCGAAAAGGCCTTTCTTGCAGCGGTGCCAAGCGTCTACGTGTGAAATCAGTGGAGCTACGCAGACTTTGAAAGCTGCTCCCGATGCAGCAACACAAACAAATAGAAGCAGCACTGCTAGAGGTTAGAGAGAGGGTGACCTTGATGAAGGTAGACCAGTGTGTACGTTCCTCCTCTGCCTGGAAGCTGAGTACGCCTGCGACTAATAGACACAGCCGAGAAAGCCAAGCTAGCGCATAAACCTGACGCCTGCAAGAAAACTGACAAGTGCATTTGTCGGGGGGGACGGACGAATCCTTCGGAGATGTCACCAAGCCTAGACGTGTGCAACAGCAGTGCCTACAAGAGGACCTGCCTGCATCACAGCTGCGCTGGAGGATAGGAACAGAGCTTCACCAACACACAGACAAGACACGCCGTTGCACTAGAACCGAGGTAGCTCATGCCCGAAGATACTGATCAATGCGCATCAGCAAGGCACAGGTGGGAACTCAGCGTACGACGGAGGCAGCTGGCCATGGGCTCTGCAGCCTTTCCTCTGCTTCCTCCTGTTCATGAGGTGCTGCTGCTCCACACGCTGTCTCTCCAGGGAATTTCTCTCCTGTAATTGGCTTTTGTTTATTGAGATCTCTTTTTCTGACGGAGCACGGCCCTCTTTGAACACTCGTTGCTAGCACACGGCGCTGCCACGCACAAAAGACTTACGCCGAACGTTTCTTCTCTCTTGGTTTCTCTGTCTCTTTTCCTCTCCTAAGTGCTGCTTAGATCTTCCCTCGTCGACTAGTAACTGACAGAAAAACGCCACGAGTGGGCTGCATGCGTGCACTGCAGGTGCTAAGAGGCTTTCTACTACAGAGCCCTGAGGACCACGAAGACGGGGAGCGGCGTTTCTGTCTCGCGTGCGAAGAAAACGGCGACGTTGACTGTTATGCTGAATCGCTTACATCCTTTGTCTCTCGACAAGCGCACCCTATCCCTGCTGCTGGCGCTGCAGTCTTCGAGGCTTCGACAGATGATACGCAGTCGCAAAATCAGTCAAACGGCATGCAGCATCTCGAGCGACCCCAGCACGAGCATCAGCAGCAGGTCGCGCAAGAGGGGAAAGCTCGGCAGCAGCAGCAGCTGCTGCGGGAAGAATCACTACACATTTCCTTGTTCAGTCACGCGAGCAGTTGCTGCACCAGCGAGTCGTCAGGCATACACGGTAGAACCCTCACACAGGAGCAGAAGCGTCAGACGTCGCAAGAGCAGCGTCCGACTGCCCAGGAGAAGCAGTCACCGCCAGAAAGGAAGACGCTGCAGCAGCAGGTTTGCCAACAGCAGGATCCCCATCACACACTACACTGCAGAGCTCTGAGTGCAACTGCCTCAACGCTTTTGAGAGACGCACCTGCTCCTCCGGCGCAGGCCGGCGGGACTTCTCAGCAGCACCGCCCGAGGGCAAAGGAGGTGTTTTGCAAATCAGCGGAGGAGTTCATAAATGCAGCACCAGGGGTTGCCGCTACGCTGCAGGGCAGCAGCTCACAGGCGGTGGGACCGCTGGAAGAAACGAAGAGTCGACAGGACCGACTAGAGCAACAGCAGCAGCACGGGACTGTGACGCAGTGTATCCTGTATCCTCAACTAGGGGACCGGGCTCACGGCCAGCAATTTCAGCGGCAACACGAGCAACAGCAAGAGCTGCGGCCCCCTGTAGAGACGCACCAGCATCCTAGGCTAGCTCTGCAGTATGTTTTGCACCAACGGTTGCAGCAGTCGCTGAAAGCGCGAGGTTTTGCGCCGACCTTCTGCAACGGTGTTGCTGCCTTCACGGCTCAAGCAACAGAGCAGTGTAGGCTGTCAGGCCAACGACGTGGTCCCTCATCCGTGTCCCCCGCCGCCGCTGCACGCAGTCCACACGGGCGGCCTGCTGCACCAGCGCGTCGTCTTCCCTATTCCTTTCTGCGTCTGCAGCAAAACATGAAGGCGCTGCAGACCCCTCCAGAACAGCAGCAGCAGCAGTACCACAACTTTCTGCTGCAGCAAGCAGCAACTCAATCCCAATGCACAGGGCAGCTGCAGGCCCCGCAACCGCAGCACCAGCGCTCGCAGCTGGAGCAGCTGCCTCCTCAACAAGGCTTTTTCGTGCAGGAACAGATGACCTCTAGTGCATACTCCCCATCACAGCAGCACGACCCGCAGCAAAACCAGCAGCAGCAGACGCCACCGCAGCAACTTACGCAGCGGCTCCAGGGAAAGCGGATCTTGCTGCAGCAGCCGCAGCAGCAAGCCGAGCTCCATGGACCACCTCAGCAGCCGCTGGGAAGTCTACCGGACTGCGTGGAAGCCGGTAGCGCATCAAATTACCTGCCGGCTTTTGTGCTGCAGCGGACGCACCCAATTATCCAGCGTGTTGCGGCTGCCTTCTCCGCTGAAAATGAACTGCTTGCTGCTTCACCGGCGAAACGCCCCCCCTGCAAACCAGAGGATGCAACACCTGCCGCTCTCTCTTTGACTGCATGCAGCCCTGCCTCGTCACACGCTACGGCTGCCCTCGCCAGACAGGGTTGCTTTCCTTCCAGCGAAATGCTTCGACAGTGCAGACTTGTTATACCGCAGGAGCAGCGGTCGAGCAGCGGTAATGGCAGAAGCGAGTCAAAAACAGTTTTCTGTGCTTCGTGCTGCGCCCCTTCTGTGTCTGTCTTCTTTAAAGCTTCCGACGGCCTCGCGCCGCCCTGCAGCAGGAGCAACAGCAAGACGGCTGCTGCTGCTGCAAGTGCAGCCGGGTGGCCGGGTCGCTCCGCAGCTGCTCCCCGTTACGAGGAGAAGCAGCACGGCTTTGTTCCTCTTACAAGCCGCGCTAGTACGGCGTCTGCAATGTGCAACCAAGAGAAGCAGTATGCGTGTCGCGAACCTGCAGTAGCACCTGTGCTGCCTCTCACACAGCAGCAGGAGCAGCCACATGCACACGACGTTGTTGCTGACTTCCACGAGAGTGAGAGGGACACTCAGCGGGACACAGCTTCAGGTGCAGCGCCCAAAGGAAACAGGAGTGACCCCAGTCTGGTTCTGGGCAGTAACCTCCAGCAGCTGTTAACACGTTTGTTGCTGCTTGATCCGGCAACGGCAGCTCCTCCTGGTTCTGCTGCAGTCGCTCCTTCAGCTGTTCTACCTCCTTCTGCGCCGTCAGGGCTACATAACGCACTACAGAAAGCCGCTGCTGCAAAAGCCGAGACAAGTGTCACTGACGTCGCGCTTGATAGTCGACATGAGCCGTCTACCGCGCACAACCATTTCATAGCGACGAAGTACGCCAGAGCGACACTGTCGTCTTTTTTAGCGAGAAGTCGTACGACCGGTGGCGGTGTGCCTCCGGTTCAGTCACCAGAGGCGGCGCCGAGACTTACCGCTCCTGCTGCTGCTACTGCTGTTCGGAGTTCGTGCGCCTTCTGCTGCCCTCCGGAGGGCTGTCGATGTTACGGCGACAACGGCAGCAGAAACAGCAACAGGGGCCTGCGAGAGCACGCTGCTGACAGCTCGGTCACGGTCCCCAGCGTACACCAGCAGCGACCACCGATACAGACAGAAGCCCCAGTGGGGTTCGTACCCCAGCCTTTGAAGCAGCACGCTGAGCCCCTGCACCAGCGGCAAGAGCAGGTAAGCCGCAGAGGTAGGAGAGGGACGGACGCGTGCAGCGCTTGGGGCCTACTGCAACAACTGATGGCCAGCTGCACCCCGCCGGGAATACGTACAAGTAGCAGTAACACTGGAGCATCTTTTCCTGGTGGACGGATATCGTCCCCTGCTTCTCGCAGTACAGAAAGAGAAGTGGGGGACGTCGCAGCACACTCGACTCCGCTGAGGAATGCAGAGAGCGCGATGATGCTCCTCGACCAGTTGCAGCACCAGGTGCACGCCCGGGAACCCCGCAGTGGCACCACCGCTTATTACAATGCCAAAGGCAAGCTCGTGCCCCAACGGCAGCACCGGCACAGCACTCAAACTTCGCAGCCTCGCAGCCAGCGGCAGACGGTGCTGGGTGGCCTTCCCTCTGTACCCCATCAACAAGCAGAGCAGGAAGTCTGGAAGCCGGACGTAGAACAACAACACGCGCTTCAACACACAGGACAGTACGAAGAAGAGTTGCAGCGGCAGCAGAACGTCGGAAAAAAAAACGGAGAAGTAGTTCAGCAGCGGCAACAGGTTAGCAGGCAACACCACGGGGAAAACCAACAACGCCAGAAGCTACCGCAGCAGAGCCAACGCAGCCAGCAGCAACGGCAGGCAGAGCTTAAATATAGGTCACTACAGCGCCCACCGCTCGACTGTCTGGAGCTGTGTGGTGAGACGAAGCCGCTCCCGTCTTGTCCACGTGTCCAGCTGATTTCTCAGCTCCAGCCGTGTAGGCGTGCAGAGGGCCAGCAGCAGCAGCGCCGCAAGCCCCTGCCTCCTTCTCCCGTCGTTCGACTCAGCTCTGAGCGGCTTCAGCAGGAGATTAAAAAAGGCGCCACTCCATCGACCGGACGGCAAACATCCCATCTCTCTGCAGGCACATCAGCTGACCCAGGAGTACCAGAATCTGAAGCAGCAGCGAAGCACGCTGCTGCTGCAGCATACTGTCGGGGAGAGGTAGGCGTAGCACCTAACGGGGCGTTACTACCGACACGAGGCGCGACAGCCATCAAAGAGGCAAAAAAGGGATCGCGAGACCTTTGCATGGTTGGAACAGCAGCAACAGCAACATCGAGAACAGCTCGTGTGAACCCGGCGTCACTGAGCACGGCTGAACTGGGAGATTCACGAGCAGCACGCGCGCTCAACGTAGTAACAGCCATCACAGGTAGAGGGCGACTGACACACGCCACAAACCTAGATGGTGCCGAAGCAGAGGGAACAACGGCCGATGGGAGTCCTGCACAGCCTGAAGGCTGTTGCCTTCGCGATCGCAGAAGCTCTTCTACTCGTGGTGCTGCGGAAAGCCTCTCGGGGGGAAGAAACGATGTCGCTGACTGCGTCGTCGCCCTCACTGAAAAGAGCAGCTGCCCTCGCGACGCGGCGAGCAGCGGAACTGTCCGCGGACGCGTTTCCACAGCAGTTGCACCGAATCTGAGCCCTAGAATTCGACTAAGAGACACGCGACTCCTGCAGCAGCCTAGACAGCAGGAGCCGCAGCAAGCGGGCGCCCAAAAAGAGCTCGGGAGGCACGAAGAAGCGGAGATGCGACAAAGCGACCGGGTCCCGCACCGTCAACCACTGCCAGGGTCGCAACAGCTGCGAAGACAGCAGAGTAAGAATGCGGAGTCCGCGCAGCGAGCAGGTACCACACCGAGTCCATCTGCGTCTCCTGCGTCCACTGATGCTGCGCCAGTGAAGAAGGCCTCTCCCTTCGTCGATCGGCAAAAGCCACAGCAACGGGAAGATAAAAACTGGGAGCAGCAGCCGCCAGCGGGGCCACTGCAGCACCCGTGGAGTGAGCAGCCGCAGGGACAGCTGATGTGTGGACAGGGGCCTTCAGGGAGTGGAAGACCAGACGGCACAGAGGATGAGAAACTTGGAAGGGCGAAAGGCGCAAGATCGCAAAGAACTTCGCACCAGCAAACACAGCAGTCGCATGATCTTTCCGAAGACGACAATGCGAAAAACGACGCAGGTCGGCGAAAGCAGCGAGACACACGGGACGATCTTTCAAGTTACGCGCGACGAATATTTGCGCAGCTAAACAGCTGCACCAGGACAGGAAGAACAGGGACTAATAGCCGACCCAGTCCCAGCAGCAGCCAGGGATGTAGTGCAGTGGAGGAAGGCAAGTCTCCGACGCCGCACTATCGCCGTGAGGCTGCGAAGCAGCTGCGTGAACCAGCGGTACGCAGGCAGCAAGCGGAACAGCTGCAACTGCAACTGCAGCAGGAGACACCGAAGGACACGAAGCAGACCCCGCAGCAGAGGCAGCCACATGCTGAAGCGACACACACCGACATCTTTTGGCCAACTACGCGCCGGCATGCAGAAGTAACCGCAGCAGGACCTGCGTTCAAACGTCAAACAGCCAGCTGTCGCTCCGAAATGCCCGGCATTAACAGCGGCAGTGCGCCAAACAGCGGAAGCAGCAGCAGAAGCTTTCCTTCCACGGGTGCGTCCGGTGAGCAGCGAGGCGATACGAAAAGACAAAGCCACCACAGTAAACTTCAGGTGGCTTCGACAGGATCAAGTTCCCGCCTACAACGAGCAGCAGCAGCTGCTACGCACGACAGTGGCGATAGACAGAAAGGCAGGAGAGCAACGATTGCTTCTAGGACGCATGCGGTACCGGCCTTTTGGAGAAGAAAATAAGCTGAGACCTAACCTACCACCTCAGCGCATGTTCAACACTTCTGTAGGATTAAGCAAATGAGCCTCACGCCGGCATCGTGCAGTCAGAAAGGAGCCCAAAACCAGAGGCGTAGTCTTGCAATCGACTACAGTAGACAAAAGGGTAAAAATTGCATCAGGCCTTTGTAGAAGCCTTTCCACGAAGCCAGAGCTGCTGCACCACATGAGGGCTGCGCTCACGTCAGCGCTGCCTACTTATCCCTTGGGCCTCACTCGTGGCGCACGAACTGAAGAAATTACATTTGCATCACGGTAGAAGACCGACACATTCCGTGCGTCACTACCTGCGTCCCTTGTATCTGTTGACATTTCGCTTGTGCGTTAAAAATCATCGGCCGCGAATCCGATGCTAGAGAGCCAAATCAAGCAGAAGGGCACACACAGCGTAGCTAATCATACTGATGCGACTGCAAAACACGGGAGAAGAAACGAATTCGGATGAGCTTTTTAGGGTCCAACCTGGAAAGGCGCTTGGCAGGCATATAGACATGTACAGATAGGTTGCTGAACTTAACACAGATCATGGTGATTGTACAAATATTCAGAGGAAAACCACTGGGGCATCTGGATACGTGGATGGCCTCCCGGGCGGAGGGACGGTAACTGCACGAGGACATTCCTTGATCCAAGCTTAGAATTTCTCCTAGTCTGCCCCGTTTTTTTTCTGTTCAAATTCTGTTTGTGTAAGGAACCTGGAAGGGGCAGACGTGCGCCACAGAGAAGTGTTTTTTCGAGTTCTTGTTAAAGAGGGACCCTGGGTTACCCGCGGAGGACGACGGCCACAAATGGTTTGCAGAATGACCGAAAACATCGTCTTGCTCATTCTTTTTGGCGTTTGCTCGTCTTGGCGACTGCCACTCAATAAGCCTTACCGACAAAATGTAACACGCGCTCACAAATTAGAAATCCGTCGCGACCCTGCCACAGTGGCATCCACTCGCCTACTTTTCCATGAACGGGAGCAACCGGCGGGATGCCGGTACACAGACACGCACACGCACACACAAGGTGTTTCAATATCCACATACGTATGCACGTATGTCTACATAGACCAACTGTACGTCACTTGGTACTGAGCGCGTGCACCGCAAGCAGAAGAGGGTGAGCGGCAACCGGAAAGCTGTCTGAAGGCGCTGCCACGTCCGAGAGAGAAACACATCAGGCATGAGACATTCATACCAGAACTTTTAGCCGCAAGCACTCCATCGCGCCTGCCGCGACATTCGAAAAAAAGAACTGTTCATAAATGCGTTCCTTCAAAGTCACGGACGGACGGACCTCCTTATACACATACACAATAATATATATATATATATATATGTATATATATATACATTTGTGTACGTAAGTAGACATAAGTGTGTACCCCCAGGAAGACGAGCTAAAAGCGAAAGTCAAGTTCTTACTTGCCCTTGTGGCACTATTCCGGCTTTTCCAGAGTTCGAGTCTCAGTTCACGGTTGACAAACATCAGCTCGAGTTCTCTCGGATGTAGCCTTCAGATCCGCCGATGTTTTTCGCGTTTTCAAACGAAAATTCATTCCTGTGAAGGCGCGCGTACGCCCTCACACACACAAGATCCCGCTCCGCGCTCCTGAAAAGACTGGATCTCTGCTGCGGCGTGCCAACCGACAAGAAGCGGCGTCTGCATATCAAGGGGCTGACGCTCTGTCGTATTTTATGTACTTGTTCCGCTGGCGAAATCTTTTCGGGGTGGATAATTACAGCTTGTTCGGCTTCGTCTCACGTAATTGGTCTTGCTTTCCATTGCCTGCTGTCAGCTTCTTCACCTGCTTACAATCAAACACGCTGACGCTCGCGTCACTCTGAAAGCATTTCTCTACGGGAGTGCATACGAATACATGTATCTATTTGTAGAGACGTACACATGTACACATCTATTGTGCGCAACGATGCACACAATTTCTACGAGTAAGTACGAACCCTGGCGTCTAGATATGAGACACCCCCACCCGAAAATATCTGTGTACTTGCGAGCGGGCAAACGGAGGGCAGCAAGAAGGCAACTGATGCAAACAGACTGGTTCACATTCGTGAACGTAAAGAGCCACCCAGTGTTGTCGCCGAGGGGAGCAAAACGAGGGAAACGCGTTGGTACCTGGGGACTAAAACCCGTCGACCCTGGATAGGGAAGAAATCCTACGGTAGTTGCTTCACAAATCAAGCACACCCACTATCCTGCTAGGCTCCGCAGGCTCCAGTTCAGCTCTTCGTCTTCTGCCACCGTGTACGCACACCTCTGACAGTCCGAATTGACTGAGACAAACGGAAGAAAGGCTGTAGTGCTTTTTATGCGCCAGCGTGTCCTCGTCCGACGTTCCTCCTTTGCCACGGCTACACAGACGACGTCAATCACGTCGATTCCTCAAGGACAGCGGATCGCTGCCGCTGCCTCACATTCATGCAGTGCATCTGGTGCTGCACGCGCTTGTCCGCCAAACGCTTCGCGGCGCGCCTGAGAGAGCAGCAAATGAGCTTAACCGATCAAGACCATGTACGCCACACAAACTTGTGGAGTGTGCTCACGCGTTGACACAGCTGCCGCTACTGTGCGGAGGCAGGCGCAAATCCAGCTGTAGAAACACAGTGTTTAGCTTCCTGTGGGATAGCATCGACGATGCCTTAGCTGGACGGTGTCTGCTCACACTGTGTGTTCCAGTCTGCATGGATGGACTGCCTCCGTGCCACACTGAACACGTAGACATACAAGGGTATCTAGAGTCTGAACATCCTGAGTGTTCAGTTACCTAACGTTCAGAGTGACCTCGCTGCGTCCTGCATCGGATATTTGATATATATACTGGTGTCTTCTTGGGCTGCACGCGATTGTCCCTCATGTTCACATCCGCTTTCACCCAGCGCATAACGGAGTACAAATCCCGAGGGACTACAAAGCGCATTCGCTATGTCTGCATGCATACATATATATATATACATGTATATATATGCATATATATGTATATATATACGTATGTATTTACGCGTGTACGCAAATATAAGCACGATTCATTCGTCTAGCACGCGCGGACGCCTCACTCATCTCTTCTGTAGCCCCCCTGCGTACAACGACTTTTAAAAGCGGTGACGCTGGCGCTGCAACACCTCGGGACGGCCGGACGTGCGCTGCTACCGGTGCACCTGCGTGTTGCATCGCCTTCACCGACGCCGAGAAAGTAAAAAATTTCTTACATGCGAGCTTTCCTGGAGGACGCTTGAAACACCCGCTGCTGCAGCCGCATCAGTTCCCCTTCGGCGGGCGGGGTCTTGCACCGCCTTCTCACTTTTCTCTGGTTGTCCAATAATAGCTGCAACGCAGTCGCATAAGTAACTTTGATGCCACATTTTCGCACCACTTCACTTCGCAGGATTCGCCGTGCTGCACAAGCTGACACGTCTACCACGTATCCACGGGAACCCAGCCGTATCTGCCCGAGGCCCGCTGTAAACAGACGTTCTGAAAGGTCTTCCGTTGAAGTGGTGCTGCTTCGCCTGCCAGCCCTTCTGTTGCTCGCAGTTTTTCTCTCCCCGATGCCGCTGTTCACCCCGGTTTTAGCACTTCTGTCTCCGGTCGCGTTGCTGTGAGACCTGGCGCTTTGGTCTCCACTGTCGTCGTTGGCACCGCTGTAGTGGATTGTGGGCAGGAGGACAGCGCCAAGCAACTGCAGCAAGTCTTGCTTGCTGCGTAGAACCTGATTGGAAGGATCTCGAAACAAAAGCGGCGTACAGCTGAACTGACCGGCCAAAGCAGACCGCCAGGTGAGACGGTGCTGTTTCTGCAGTAACAGCGCGAAGGCAGCAGCAAGCAACCGGGGACCGTGCAGTTGCAGCTGCAGCTCCGCAGCCGGCTGTAACGGCTTCCCCAGACGAAGCGCAGCAGGAGAGAGCAGCCGCTTTTCTGTAGAAAGAGACGCAGGAAACAAAGGGGACGCTACACAAGCGTACAGGCAGTCCCGTTACTACGCGAGTACCACAATAAGAGGGCCTGTCAGAACAAGTCACTGTCGGTGGGAACACATCCAACACGGAACCCTCTAGAAGCTCACGCATGTCGAGAAACAAAACAGAATAGCTCAAGCCTTGCTGAGCACAGACTGTAGGCCAGGTGATTCAGCCGGAACAGCAACACATGGTTGAGCTAGTCGTTTCTTCACAGTTTAGGCATAGAGACGCGGCACGGATTAAGACGCGTGCACACCCTGCACACAGCTGCCAATCGCTCTTGAAATCCTTCAGACGGAGTGCGGCACTGGCCACTGCGTGGTGGGGCAACGACCGATGCGGCTTCCGGTGCAGTTTCCACAAAGTCTAACTCATGTTGCAAACGTGGTGCTACAGGTAGTTTATTTTCTTCTACATCAAATCTACCGCTGGGGACCGGCTGCTGCTAAGACTGTGCAGATGATTATTTCAGCATGACTAACGTGTCGGCGCTTCGCCTATATCCGAAGTACGTAGTGCTGTGCTGACGGAGAGTGCTTGTATTCGGAGGTACTCCAGGATTAGCACAAAAAAGTAGCGCATTATAGACCTTCAGATCTCACGGGAAGCTCCTGCTGGGCCCGAAGCGACAATTTTTGAAACGCTCGGGCGGTTCAGATACGTGTGTGACACAGGGGGGGTCCTTAGATTCTACCTGATGGCTGAAATTCCCCGTTTTAAAAAGTCATCAGTTTGTTGACTGGCAGCGGTTCGCTCGAGATGTACTAGTTAGGCGTGCTGTGCCTGCTGCGCTGGTGTCGCATTTTTGAGTGGTGCTGTGATAGGTACAGCGGTTAGTATCGTGGTGGCCGCTACATGTCCCGCAGCCGTCAGAGGCACTATCTGTTTGACCGTTTTTTCACTACTTCGAGCGTTCCCCGTCGTAGTGCTTGTATACATAATGACTGCTACCCAGCTATTCCCTTTGTTACGGTCGCTGCTTGTACTTCTCAATGACATACCAATCGAGTCCAGATATCGTTTATCCATGTCCTCTGGCGAACGCAGCACAATCAACGAAAAGTCGACACGTAGCATACGGGCGAGGCGTCTCGCTACGGCCTGATGCTGACCGTTGCCTCGATCCACCAACAGCACGGAAAGACCGTGACGATTTTCAGACGCCTCGCTTCGACCCTCGAAACCGCACCCTGCATCCGCTTTGTGGAATACCGCTCTCTTTCCTTTCTTGTCTCCTGAAGGCAATGAGGATAAGCTGTCCTTCTGTAACGTATCGTGTTTCGTCCAGTGGTCAGCGCTGAGGTTGCGTGTCCTGCTTTCATAGATCTCGTCGCTCCTGCTGGCATCCTTATCGTGGGTGTGGCTGCTGCTGCTAGAACCCAAACAGCTCTCTCCTGTACTCGAGCTTATTCCCCTGGCTGACGCGTGCTTCTCTCCCCCTGCGTCGAAAACTGTTTTCGCCGGATCGTCACGAGTACTCAGCTCGCTCTCTGTGGATGCAAAAATACACTGCAGACGACCAACGCATGTAATACTCCGTCACCATCGCAGCGGTAGAGCACGGAAATTGCCACCGCTGCCTCCGTATACGCTCACGCATGTATAATGTAAATATGTATATATATCTACGGAGACAAAGAACTCTACCACGGAAAATGGGTTCAGTCGTCCAGTGACCGTTCAACTGCTCTATGTACTGTTACACGTATGCGTAAGCCATTCCTTGCCGCCCCAGCCGTTTGTATGGCTCCAGTCGGTACTGCGCTCTCGCGCTGTTATGTTGTTGGTGCTGCACAACGATGGAAACTCACCATTCATGAAAGGTCTTCGGACGCAGCGAGCACGACGTACGTACGCTTCCGACGTGCAAGGCGGGTCGTAATGCACTACAAGTCTCACACGCGGGATATCTAACTCTCGAAGAGCTGTATCAGTGCTTACGAGCACGGCGAATAAGCCTGACATTGAGGAAAAAAAGGACGCGCAAAAGCTCCCAGCCCTTCGTCGCAATACGAGCAAGAAGAGTCTTACTGAGATTAAAAGCACACCAGTGCAATCTTGCGACAGCTTCACAGGTAGAAGACGCGGTGCGAACACCTGGCCGTCACGTGTGCGGAGGTGCAATTCATGTACAAACCCAAGCGATGATATACACATATATACACAAGTACATACACGAAGTCTGTCAAGAAAATTGGTCGCGCTGTTTCGAAGAAGAGCACGGATGCAGCGCTTTCCAGGGAGTGTTCAATCGACGAAGAAGAGCATCCACAGTAAAACGCGGCGGGAATTATGTTTGGCTTGAAAAGCAGGCATTCACCGCCTACGAGGAAATGCTCCAGAATCAGACGACAAACGCGAAGCAATTGCTACCAAAGACGTTATGCACGGGAATCACCGAAGGGAACTGTGGAAAACACCCTGTGACAAGGAGGTTTTTGCGAAGTCTAGGGAAACTGAAAAGTCTTGAGGCGTATGCACTGTTGGGCCCGTTTATTCAGACAAGTAAAACGAGTGGTGTCCACATATCCGCAAAAGCCAAGACGAAAAGGTGGACACACGCGAAGCGATGTTCCGAACGATGTGAAATAAGGAGCACTCATCGTCTAGAAACAAAGAATAACGACCTTTCGTGCACGAAGTGTATCGAATACCTGGAAACTTCAGGTGAGACGAGGAAGCGCCTCTATTCCCGTACAGACATCAAGAAGTCACCTAGATTTGCTACACGGCTGTCCATGCAGATGCAAACACGCCACGGCAGCGTCTGAGAACAGGAACCAGTCTGCGAGTGCTACGTCCCAAAAATTCAAATACGGCAAATGGTTGACGTAATTGTATAGCGCTGCAGTGAACGTAGGATTTGAAGTCGGGAGTCGACGAACACAAATGCATGCCCAAGTACAAAAAGAGCTTCACCTCCTCGGAACGCCCGAACGGTTGCAGTCCGGACGTCACGTGAAAGACCTGCGTGCAGCGGCTTAGCGAAGGAACTTAATAGAGGATGGCCCGTCAGCAGCGCAACCTCCTGTTGAGAGTTGCAGAAGACAATTCCCTGGTCCTCAGGGTGCACGTTCAGCAGCCACGTTTCCAGCAAGGAAGCCAGAGCGCGTATTCGCTTGGACTCCTGCCCGGGCACCTCACAAAGCCAGTGGTCCACCTGTCTGCTGCTTCTGCCTGCTTGCTTTCGGTGTCGCGTCAGCTGCGAACGAGTGTCCTCCTGCTTCCCGTCCTGCGTCTCCTGCTCCGTTTGCTGCTGCTTTGCGTGCTGCTGCCCCTGCCGCCGGAATTCGTCCGTTGTGGTGAACTTTGGTTCCTGCACAGTCTTCACCACTGGATGAGCCGCTACGGAGTACGTGCGCTGATAGCTGGCTGATTCCTTAGCCATATGCTCACGTACATCTGCAGAAGCGTACGCGGACATCAGTGTGTTGCAGGCTGTGTCTCTTGTGTGCCTCCTTCTCGCTTCAGGTCGCCCAGTTATCTCCTGATAACAAAAATCAACATCCTTGCCTGGACGTTCGCGTTCAAGGACTCCTCTTCTCGAAACAGCAACGGCCTCGGTGTGTGAAACCCCCTTTGCGCAGTCCTCTGGTATTATGGCGGAAGCGCGCCTAGTTGACCGAATATATAGAGGTAACGCGGTGTCGCGTGTGGTTGGTGCTGCAGGTGCGTACACCGCTGAAAAGTAATTAGCTGTCTCGAATCCAGGCACTAAACAAGCGAGGGCTGGCAGTAGCCTAGGTTGTTCCCTGAGCAACTGACCACCTGAGAACGCAAGAACTCGACGCGCTGAGTGTGCGGTGGCCGGCAGAAGAGTTTGCAAATATTCCTGGAACGATTCACTCCTCAGGCCATCAGCTCGATCGAGACCCAGCAACGAGACTCCGTTTGCATAAGACAGAGAAAGAACCAGTTCTTCCATAGGTTCTTGCATGTGCAGCAAGGCACCGCCGTCTCCCTGCCACAGCTGAGTCCCCGTGTGCTCCACTGACAGATCGCTGATGGGGCTCACGTCGCAGTCGCAGCCAGGAAGCAGCGGTGCAGGATCGGCGCTGCCACACGGCACAGAGTGATGCGGCGAAGGCAGCTTAAACCTGCGGTCGCCGGGCACGTAGGACACTCTCAAGCGCATCTACTAATGACCGCCTGTACGCTGCAGTGGACAAAGAGAATGTATGGCCTCCTGACGCAGCACGTCAGCCGACAAACATATCTACACCGAATATCACAGACCCAACTAGACACGTGAACTGTAGCCAGATACTTTGAGACCACAGTTTCTTCTGTCTGTATATACAAAGACACTTGAAGAAACGCATGGAGCGCGACACAAAAGCGACGCACTGTCACTCTGTGTACACTCAGAGAGCATTTACAGCGGTTTCAACACAGGCGTGGCAAATCGCGGCGCAGGTGTGCATGAAATTTCCTACAAGATACAAAATCTTCTACTTTAATCTTACCGACTCTTCCCCTAGGCATCCAAGGTCTGTTAGCCAAGACGTCTAACAATGCAACTGGGAGGTAACAAAGATACGCTATTCTACCAGCAGACGTATGTGTCTGCGTGGGCATCAGCTATTGCGCCCGGCCTCTATGCGTGCAGACGCACCTTCGTGCCGCGAGAGCGGCTTGGCAAGCTAATGCTCGCGTCAGGAACAAAACATGGACATGGTCCTTGCGTAGCCAGTGCTCCTGCTCAGTTTGCTGCATTGGCGGCAGCACAGAGATCAGAGCCTTCCTTAGAGGACCCTGCAGTAGGAGATCTTTGCGACCTGGAGTTCAAGTGTCGAGACAGTACGCATTCGCACGCAAGGACGTTCTAATCGCCAACGTATGATACAAGACAAGAAGATAAAGTCGGGCGTAGCAATTCGTCCTTTAGTCACATAGCAGACGTGCAAGTCTCTCCCTCTCCACACACGCGAAGGAAAGCTTCAGCATTTTCGCAGACGAGATATAATATGCTAATACAGATATCTATACGGACGCGAACTCGACAAAGAGACAGTCCCATACGTAGGTGGCTGGGACGTAAGCGTCGCTGGACAAAGTAAGCCAACAAAAGTCGAAATCTAGCATGAGACTAAAATGCAGCCGGATACGGGAAACAGTTGGTCGCAGCAGGAGGCGTATACCGCAGAAGGATGCAACTCTTAAGGCACAACCAATGTCACTCAACTCAGGAAGCGTCCTAGTGTTAGGAGATACGCGACTACACAAAATATACGCCCTACGGATGTGAAAGCAGACAGGCACGAAGCACGCGCTCACCAGCCGACTTAGAATTAGCACAGTGGTACGCAAAGTGCACCTTTACATATGTGCACTGCAGCTGCATGTACGCATTCGGCAGAGGTACGTCTACGTACTCAGTTTCGTCGCTTCTCTCTCATTATCCCTGTCTTCCTCAAGGATGAAAGTCTCTATGCACATCAGTGCAGACAGTTCCGCACACGTACTTGGCGGCGTATCTGCTCATAATTTAGAGCCCTACCATTCGTCATGAGAAGCCATCTTTGCTGCAATTCAAGTGAAGAATGAACTTCCACATTGCGCAGATATCTGGTGACCCGTTCCGAGGAGAAGTCTTCCACGTCTTCAGTCACAGCAGGAGACGCCTCTGCGCATCTTCTCGCAGTCATGCATTCTTCTGTGCGTAAATCTTGGTTCCATTTGTTAAACACAGTGATAATTCCATTGTCCCTGCAGCTGGTGCGTTGGTAGCTGAAGTGGTGATTGATGTGTTTGCTCCAGCAGCTGAGGCTGAGAGTGCGGTCGCTGCTGCCACACTGCGTGCCACAGTTACCAGGAGGGCGTACTGCGGCTGTGAACTTGACAAAGTCTGCTTCTTGAGTATCAGCAGCAGCGAGAGAGTCGAAGTGGTGAGACCACTGTGAAGCAGCAGATGCTGGTGTTCGTGCCATTGCTTCGCTGCTTACGCTTCCTGCTACTTTTACCACCGCATTTCCGGCAACAGCCGCTGGTGTCTGTACCGCCGCTCCTGACGCACCCTTTGGGTCCACACTGCCTCCGCCGCCCCCCGTGCCATTCTCCTTCAGCGCATATAAATAGTGTAACGCGTCTACCTGTGAAACCTGCCGGTGCACATCATGCGTTCCATCCTCCCGCTTCCGCTGCTGCCGCTTCTGCCGCGTCGGCAGCTCGGCTGCCTGTCGCTGCTGCGACCTGTATGCTCGCTCTTCTGTGTCTCGGTCTGCCTTGTGCTGCTGCCGAATCGAACTGCCTTTTCCCAGCGGAAGGGGCCCCGTCCGTCTTTCCTGTTGTTCCCGGTGTAGCCGCAGCGGCTGCTTTCTTGCATGTTGGTTCACGTGTCCGGTGTATTTGCTTGGTAGACTCAGCTGTCGCAAAAGGGGCGCCTGCGTCTGCAACAGGTGAGCTTTGCCATCTTTGGCGCGAGGAGCGGCTTGACCGGGAGCAGCGCGAAAGCGTGAGGAGGCAGCTGCAGAGAAGCACATGCTACACCCTGTTTCTCTTAAGGGCCTGCAGAGCGCATAGGGCCGGCTGCATAACGTACGCCCAGCAACAGGACACCTGCTGCTGCAGAAAAATATGCGGAGACCGTTACACACGGTGAAGACGGTGAAACCGGACACAGCTGAAAATGCAGCCGTCACAAAGGAGTGGAACTTCTGATAGGAGCAGGACTGGAAGGGTCTACAATGGGGAACAATGGGTGCCAAAGAAAAACTCCCAACGCTCACTTGCCGCGAGTGCAGCTGGCTGTTGTTGGGGCAGTCGAGCGTCCTAGAATCTGCATGTATAGACTCATCAACAGCAATGTGTAACGCCTCTACGATCTTGAGAGCGTATTCTCGTTGCGGGAGCTTTTGACGTTGACGAGGCACACGTGAGTGCTGCTGTATCTGCTGTCGCACGTTTTGGTGCTCGTGCCGATGCGGC
The DNA here is from genome assembly GCA_000727475.1 of Sarcocystis neurona. Classification (NCBI taxonomy): domain Eukaryota; phylum Apicomplexa; class Conoidasida; order Eucoccidiorida; family Sarcocystidae; genus Sarcocystis; species Sarcocystis neurona. The sequence goes on from KL647305.1 coordinate 2,500,926, forward strand.
CGCGGTTGCGGTGTCTTCTTGTAATGACGAACGGTTTGCGGCTGCTTAAGGAGCGCCAGCTGTTGCGGTAGCTGCAGCATTTCCAGGGCTCGCTCCTCCTGTGGAGTCTCTTGAGTTCGTCGTTGCTTTTCAGGAGTTGACGTGGCGGTGCTGCTGCATCTCCTGGCACTTCTGCGACTTCTGTAGGTGGAATCGCATCATAGCTTTGAATGCCAGTGCAGGTGGTGGAATGTGGCATCGTTTGGCAACAGTGTTTAGTGCCTTTAGACGAAAATTGAAAGGCCGATAATACAATGAGCTAGTACGCTGTACGCCACCCACACATTAAGTACGCGTATAAGACGGAGCAACACAAAAGCTGTTTTATGTGCGTGACTGCGGCTGAAACGCAGCACCGCCGGCCGCAGCCTTGTCTGTGCCTGAAAAGCACGCAACTTGCGCTGGAAGAAGAGTCGGATCGAACTGCAACAGAAAAGCAGAGTCTCCAGTATGTGGTATCACGTCGGCGAGTGCAGCAGTTCTGCAGAATACTGTGCACTCCTTGATCACTTGTTCACTTTCGTAGAGACAAAATGTCATCCTTAGTAGGAAGACACTGAGCGACTGATGTTCCCCATAGAGGCAGGTATGAAGAGCAGAGCTGGTTTACGCCATCTGGACAAGACTCGGTAAGTCCGCCGAGAGGCGTGTGAGAGCGTGTAGGTGGGAGTGTACATATTAAACAGGCGAGCGTGTAGTTCAAGTGAAGATGGGCCGCGTGAATTTGCTGTATGTGTGCACGGAAGTGTCGGAGACAGTGTTACCATTTCAGTAATATGATTCATATCGGCAGCATTATGCACCAAATTACTACCATCGCTTGGTGATGATTAAACCTCGAATCCGCCGGGACGTCCAGTGCAGATAAGCACCCTAGGAAGCGCAGGAAAAGAGGAGGCAATGATTCAGACAGGAACGGCAGGGACGTCCTCAGAAGTGAGACAGGCAGGTGAAGATAAAGCGCACGCACAGGCGGACAATCAGCAGCAGTAAACCCGCAGAAGGAGCAACATCTGCACCGCTAGGAGGCGAAGTGTCACTTGGTCAGAAGCACATCCAGCTCACAACACACATTCCCCAGCTCGGGACCAGGTGTAGTGTGCATCACGAAGGAAGAGGAAAATGAGGAACAAACCGCTACGTGAATGGGAGGTGCCGCTGCGTGAGGGACAGGAAATTTCAAGCAACGCGCAAGAATTATAAGCAGGTCCGCAGTTGTGGAAAACACGCTACAGAGACGTGGCATGATTACACTGACCCAACGCACGTGCGGCCTACATTCGCGCGCAGGCATGCGCAGGAAGAGCTGCGTGTGGCCTCCGCAGCGGAGACACCTTTGTTAAACAAGAAAAATGTCCACTCTAGATGAGCCTTCACAGGGGTGGAAGACTCCTGCAGAGATTCACACATATTTCGCGACGCGTAGATTTGCCGTTGCAGGGTGTATCGGGACCCGCGGCTCTGTGTGTCTTACTTTAGCTCCCCACGAGCCACACAGAAAATTGCTATGGCTGTTACACTTATTGTTTGGTGAGAGACAGAGAATCAGTTTTGTGAAGGCGCTAGATATAAGCCGTTGTTCGCATTCCAATATCCACGCGGATACAAGTAAGTGCTTTCCTTCCCTAGTACGCTTTTCGTGGTGCCAGAGCTCGACACAAGGGGTACGGCGGCCGCTGCACCGCAGCTGTTGGGCACGAACACCACGCAGGATCTTCCTCACTTTCTTATGAAACACTCACGAACCCGTGCGGAAACAAAACTGTAAGTGTTGTCAGATATGCGTGTGTATTAAGATTTACGCGTGTGTTTGGTGGCACCTGTGTACGTCAAGGTGCGCCCCTGTAGCATCTCAGACGTAGGCGGCGCTCGCAGTGCACGTCCTACGCTTGTCCGTGTCACAAAGTACATGAATTCAAATCCCTCCATGTGTGCTCGTGGGGCCTTTATTTCCACATCGTTACGCGCTTCTCACAACTTGGTGGCAAATGTGTAGTTTAGCAGCCGCCAGTATACTGAATAGGCGGTGTCAAGCGAGTGCTAGATTCAGTCAGCCAAACAGAGCGTACGTCTCCACTATTGCCCCACGTCTCGGTGGAATGAACCATGGGGACGTACAAACAGTGCCGAATACTACTGTTACTCGTAGATGTACGCTGCCTGCATTGAAGAGAGCGGGTCAACGGTGCGCCCAGTATACCTCTCCATGGCAGCAGTTAAGTGTTGTCTCTCGTAGTCCTTCGTGCACGTGTGTACACAGAACTGCGTAGCTTCCGGAACAATGAGGGACCTGTCGTAATACCAGGATACGTTGTTGTGCTTCTTTAAGCAAACAACTGCCGATCGTGCGACCACGCAGTCAAGATTTCTCCAGAACTGTGATTCATGCAGCTTGATGCTGTATGGCTTGAACTTGAGGAATGTAAAGACGCGGCCGTCTCTCTGTCTTCATCGGCTGTGTTGCCTTCGCTGGCGGTGCATTCAAATCTGGTGCAACTTCATCAGTTTTGTTATACAGCCTCCCGCGTAGTTTTTCCCCCTCTCTCGACAGCGGCAGTGCAGGAGCGACTTTTGCGATTGCTTCAATGCTTGGGACCACGACTTTCTCCGCCAACGAGAGTGCGTCGTAGAACGAGATGGGTTGACGGGCTGGTAGACTGCTAGGTATACCTGAAACACCCTGCTGTGTGGCTTGAGCTGGCGAGCTTGAGAGTCCTGGTATCGACTGCACCGCCTGTACGCCCACCGGGGGCCATGCTGCTGCAACCAATCCCGCCATGTCCTTAAGGCGTCCGCTTTCTGGGGCACTTCCTGGATCAAATGCTTCTGGAATGTTCGCCGTGGCTGGCAGGAGGCCACCAGGAGCTGCAGGGGCGAATGCAGGAGTTGAAGGCGCCGACTGCAACAAGAGCGGCGAAGCAGGTAGCAGCGAAATATCTGGGTGATTTAAAAGGTGCTGCATTGATAACGGGTGAGGTAGAGAAACATCTGTTGCGACGGTAGGAGGAGCAACTCCGCCACTGCCTACTGCAGAATAGACAGCACCAGCAGGGAGTGATGCGGCGATAGGGGGTTGGTGAGAAGAGCTGAGAGGGTTTGAAGAAGATAGCTGCTGTTCCATACCCCATAGGTGTGATTCATGTCCCTCGTAGGACGGAATGGCCGCAGGGGCGTGCGCAGCCTGTGGCACTGCAGAAATGTGAGAGACGGCAGCAAGGCTGCCAGGGGTAGAGTAGGGTGTCGACACGGGATAGTTTGCGAGCGTTTTTTGGAATCTACTGCGCTCGACGGCATACTTCGAGGAGGCTGGAAGACGCATAAGTAGAGCACGCCAGAACAATGGCAAGGTGTTGCGCTCAAATCCCGTGCACGCTTTCAAACTACTGAAAGTTTGCAGGTTTTTCTTCTAGAAGCACGTCCAGGCGCGTTTACACGTGCGTGTCACATTTGTACACACGGATCTATGCGCAAACTCCGTTCTCTATTGTGGCTACCTTTACGCCATCTCGTGATTCAGTGTGTATCAAATTCATCTACGTAATTATGGGCGTGACTTTAATTCACGACTGTCAGCTATATATATATATATATGCAGAGGTTACAGGGGGACACATGTCGTCCACCGCCGTGTACATGCATACGCACACGCGTCAAACAAGAAAAAGGTAATTTTCTTGCCTACCTCCTTCCGGATGGAAACAGTTTTCCTGGCGTGAATTTACTGGACATATATGCGTGTGTAACATGTGTATATATATATACATACATATGGTGTGAATGGCTCTAATCTTGCGCAAGAAGAATTCCGGTCGAAAACCTGGGAGCATAGCTTTGGAGTGTTCAGTTGCACAATACACCAGCACTACTTTCCTCGTTCCCGTAGGTGGGTCTAGATTAAGGAGCGTTCCTGTACTTTCAGGCCAGCAGCACGGTTCTGGCCATGCACGTCAACACATATGCGTATACGCGGGCGCCCGTTTTGACCTGGCGGGCGAATGCCTATACGCCTTCGGTAGTTTTGTAAGTTAATGATAAGGCGCGTTTTAACATCTCTTTACAAACACGGATGGCCTTAAGCGCGCAGTTCACCGACGGACTTACGGCGGATCATGCCAGACGCTGCTACTGCGGCTCCAATAGCACTCCCTACTCTGCTTGCAGCTCCTCGCACAGCTCCAGTAGCTGTGGCAATTGTGTGCCCAACAAGAGGCCGAATACCAACAACTGTACCTCCGGTAACGCGGGGGGTGATTGAGGGGACATGGTTTTTCACCATTGACGCACTCCCTTCTGCACCACGTGGCCTGTGTTGCGCACCTGTTTGCTGCTGCACTGCACTGTTGGGGACGAACTGCCCTACACAGTAAAGCACGACGGCAACTGACAAGGAAAAAATGATGTTAGTGTCCCGGTTCACAAGTTACATCACAACGACACTATAGTGAGAGACCGTGGGCCACATTAAAGTGCGTGCTGAATGGTCGTTTGCAGCCCCTATGTGGGAAGAAATCTCGATTTCTCGCGAGGTAGCGAGACGGTCAGAAAAACATTTTCTTTCAAGTGCATACAGGTATGTGAGTGAGATGCCGTGCCTCATGGGGCAACCGCGGTTGAGTTGCATACGTGCAGCTCTATATATAAGACACATGCCGAAAACGTCGTCTGGTAACACAGTTGATATCACATCGGGCAGGTAAGTATCACGACCTTTCAGAGGTTGACGCAGTACCAGTAATAATAACCGTTGGGGCTGCTCTAAAGGTTTAGCAGGGGTCAGCTGCGACAGTTTTCAGTATTTCGTCTTCCAACTTCTGTATCCCGATGTATTTTTATCGCTTTTAGCGCAAGGAGCGTTCTGCGAATGATATATTCTATTTCTTCTGCGAATGATACAGTTCATTTCTTTTAGCGCAAATAGCGTTTTGCGAAGCACGATGGCCTCGGCCTCAAAAGTGCGAGTACAAATGGAATTACGCCGGAGCGGGGGCTCAGTAAGCTTCTCTGTGCAAGTGCTGACCACTGAATAATCCGATATGAATAATGCGATTTTGAGACACACAAAACGGCGCGAGCGCAAGACTGTATCTTACACTGCACGATCCCGGGCATCAAGAAGGGCACCGCAAACGCATGTGACCTACCCAGGGAGACTCCAAGGGTACTTAGCAGAAGATACACCAGGCAACAGCAAAAGGATGTTTGGCGGCATCGACTCCGACCTGTATCCATGCTCTGTTGTTGCGTTTGGAAAGCATAGATGGTCAGTCCTTGCCGGCCACGGCAACATGATCATGAAGTCGGTCCAACAGAAGCAGGCGGTGGGAACGGTTTAGCTGTACAATTGAACACTCCTGCAATCCCTCACCTAACAGTGGACGCGAAGGCGTACTAGTGTTTGCAAGGCGCACCCCCCGTACCAAATTCTTCAGCCTATTCTCGATGAATCCACTCTGGCACCTGATCGAATTCCGGAATGCGGCAGCTCGCAAATCAATGCAGGCTTGTAAAGATTGAGAGCGTATAGCCTCATCTGCTATACTGTTCGGTCGCGGTTGTGTACCACAATGCGCAAAGCCTACCGCAAGCGCTACGGGCTCGTATTTGAGATTGAATCGTGTATAAAGAATTCATTGCTCACTGTAGTTCTTCCCAAAAGGAACTGTTTGAATGACAGCTGCGCTGCTTTCCACGCAGACACACCCGTAAACAACTTCTCTGTAGTAGATTCTTTATGTCCGCCGCATGAGCAAAGTGAAAACCGTAACTGTGCTCTTCCGACGCTTGTATGCACTCATGTACACCAATGACAGGGTAGACAGACAGCTGCACAGGTTGCCCAGGATAGGGTGAATACTGTGCTTTAGCGGTGAACGGCCTTCCTGCTCATGTTCCCATCTGCAGAACAGCGTGGGTATTCCCCGCTTCTTGTCGTCCAATGTGTTCCACAGTGTTACCTTCGTAGTACGTGCCGAGAGGTGTATTAGACGTGTACACTTGATGCAGCACAACATTTATCGTTGAAACAGGAACTGGTAAGATGAAACCGCACTTGTCGTTGACAGGTAGTTATCATAGGGCCAAGGTGCTAACTCGAAGTTGGCAGCTGGTGTTCGCTTAGCGGGCGAGTCGAACATCGCTCGCTAAACAGTAGCCAATCTAAAAACCCGATCGTCAATCTTGATTGCCACCAAATTTGATCAGGTACAATGCAGCAGAAAAAGAGAGAGGCAAGCAAAAGAAAAGTCGGAAACAACTAGAAGAGTGCAAGACAAGTGCACGAATTGGGATTTTGCTGAAGTCACAGCACTGAGGAGTCGACTAATGCGTGCCAGATAGCTTTACGGCGTAGAATGGTGTCAAATAATAAAAAGGCGAAATGTTCAAGAAGAGGTTCTGACAAGCAAAAAGAGATGCAATATTGAGGGAAGTGTCGAGAAGAGTGAAGCAGAAAACAGAATGTATCTCGCCAAGCAAGCCTGGACGACAAAGTACAATATTCGATACAAAATTGGTAAATGCGACACAAATTTTACGTCCACAACCGAAAGAGGCAACAGGGAAACCAATAAAGACAAGTTCCCCGGACGGGCGGAGAAAGGCGGTCCGCCGACTATCTGTACTGCTCTCATGTGACACTCATACGCTCGAGCACACTCAGTACGGGGTTGAATGAGTACTACATCATGACCTACAGAAACCACGCATTCCACCTACATTGCACTGATCACTTTTCATTCACCGAAACACATCGCAGAGCTATCTCTAAAGTCATTAGGTGGAGGAGTTGTCTGCCTCCGGCAATGAACCATGCGTTCAAAGTGTCAAAGTGGACACCACTGCTGCACACGTTGTAAGAATTCTAAACGGACGTTTGTATCATGCCACACATTCGCTCCAATTGTACACTTCGTAGTATATGAACGTGCTTGTTTCTCTTTTGTACACATATTCTGTTGGAGGTTTGCGCAGCAGCTGCTCAGGCAGTGCCGCGTATATGGTTGATTTCTGCCCACTGAGGCCGCTGGGACTGGACAGATCTCTCCACTCCGTTGAGTTGAAGCAGACGTGAAAGAATACGGATAGTGCGGTAGCGCCCACCGGAGCTCCAGGATTTTTTTCTGCAAAACATTTGGCAACAGACGCTGCCATCAGGCATCGTGACAACCAAACAGAATCGGGCCTCAAGAAATAGCAAATGCACTAGGGAAAGAGGTCGGGACCGCAGTGACGAGACTCAGCACGCATGCGCACGTGCAAAACAACCGCTATTTTTTCTGGATGCTTTCCTGGGACCATATCGAATTTGGAGCGAACAGTTCGCAGGGGGGAAGCGTACCGTTGGTCCCTCACTGAAACATGCTTTGAAGAAGACAACGAAGCTTCCAAGGACTAGACACGACTACCGCGGGTAGCAGCGTGAGGAGTTGTCAGGTGGAAAAGCTGAGCATCTCCACGCAGTTGAGTAGCAGGTCCTGCAGTGTCGGCAAAAGAAGAAGAGTTGGTAACGGAAGAAGAAGCTGGAGTTTCATGTTCCCAGTTCTGCTGCGTCTGCACTGTATAGGCGTCGTCCACATTCATTCTCATGTCTCGTTCAGTCACAAGTTTCAGTGAAGCTACGGCGAACTTGTTCGACGAGAGGGGACTCATGCTTACACCAGTGAAGTTTATACACCATCTCGCCGCTATTGAATCTCCTCGCGCTGCTGAAGCCGCGTCTGCACTAGTTTCGTTCGAAGCACTAGCTGCCGCTGTGCCGCTATGGTCTGCTGTTGGCGCTGTTGTAGTTTGTGGCTGTTCTGTGTGACACGCCGTTTTTTGTACTTTGTGACCTCGCGTTGGCTTCTGTACTTCTGGGTGCCTCTTCGAAGCTGGGTAGATGCATGGACTATTTGTCTTAAGTCTTTCGGCTTCCCCAGATTGCAGGCGTACCTGCCGGGATGTTGTAAAGCTACCACGATTACACAGTGGCGGTCTCGCGGCTCGTTCTCTGGGCACCTGCCCTTTATCGTGCAAGTGCACGGCATCTGGACACCATTGTCCTTTTCTCTCTACGCAGAGTGTCTGCGCTGGCTCTGAAGTCGCTGCATTGAGTTCACTGATGTGACGGGACCACCTTCCTGCGTGCCTTCAGGGCGTAAATCAGCGCCTACAACATCTCCAGGAGTGTCTGTTTTGTCACTAGCGCTTTCTACCAGTTGTTCACGGTGTACAACGCGGCAAGCGTCCTGCGCAGGTCGGCTGCTGTTGTCGTCTCACGCAAGAGTTCACCATTCGTTCTTGTCGTACCTGTAACAGCAGCACTTGCATATATGCCAGACACCGGCGGCGCGATTGTAGATAGTAGGGCAATAACGTTTACCTTATCCTCCGTCTCTCTTTTTCGTCGATACTAGCATTGTCAACTTTGTTAGAGGCTTTCCCGCAGTGGTAAGGAATCGTGAGAGCAGGAGGTACAGTGGGAGATGTTGTACTGTTTCGTCTATCGGTCCTCGGTGTCACTCCGGCGCCCCCCACAGCATCATTGCGAATTACCTTGTGCATATGTATCCATCTCACTGTTTACTGATTACCTGCAACAGCTTCTGTCTTTCTGTCAACGCGTGAGAGAGCCGGCGCAATGATCACTGCATCTAGACGAAGACAGGAGTACACCTGCTGCTGTCGACTCGATGGACTCACTGACGGAACTGAATCATGGCAGATCACGCTTCTCGCACACTGCGATTTTCGTTGGGTGGTGGCTGCGGCATGTGCCCAGCAGCAGAGAGCTACACGAGATAGGCGCATACAATCTGGAGGTTCAAGTGGGCATGTCTTGCATGTTTATTGTATTTGCGTGCATTTCACGCAGCGTAATTATCTGACGTAGGATAGACGTGAGGGCAGACGCTGAGTTGTTGTTTGGTGCAGCTGGTGGACTGGTTTGGGGGTATGAGCCTACTTCTTCTTTGCGAGCAAGGCGGCCGGAAGACAAGATGTAAGAAAACCGCGTGTGTGCCGCCTGAACACTTCTTAACAGAGTTGTTGGCGCTGCTGCACAAAGATCGTGCAAGACTGCTTCAGAGGTGTCCCGGAAGACCATCATTCTTAGCACCTGGGAGAGGAAGGGGAAGAGATGTGTTGCGGTTGCTGCAGCGACTGCTTCTGCTGCTTTCATGGAGGCAATCACTGCAAAACAGAGAGCTGGAGGTCACTACGTGGTAGTGTTGCCGCCTATCCTGCGAACGTCAGGATGTTTCGGCTCCAACAAGCGCATCAGAGACGATCACTGAGATACCCTCGCCTCTTTCCGCAGTGGTCGGCAGAACGAGGGCCCCCTGCCTTTCGTTGAATGCTGAAGGGGTTTGTGTGTCCATAAAACTTGTTCGCACCTAGGGGCAACTTGTAGAATATTAAAGCTGGGTGCATTTCTCGGATGCGTCATCGAGGACTTCTTGCTTTCGACCAATTTCTTCCCTCTCCAACAAATTACTTGCAGGTTCTGAACAAGTCGCTGCTCCAATACACGGTGCACATCGTGAGCTGCTTCGGTTGCTCGTTCACGTGCAGTTCTGCACTCATAGGGGAAAGGCGTCGTTTGTTGAACACTGGTAGTGTCTGCTTTGAGCAGACGAGGGGCTTCTCCAGCCTTCGACGTCTGCAAGAGTTTCAGAAGTTTAGTAATCCCGCTCACGTCTCCTGTACGGTTTGTGGCAATGGCCCGGGCCGCCGACAGCAGCAGCCTCCTTGGAGAAGCTGTCGTGCGTTATCGCGAACGGTACCTAGAACTGGCAGATCTGTTGCTGTCGCAGTTTTGGATGGTGCACTACTTCTGTTAAAGAGGGCAGACCCCCGCGGTATGCTGCAGCTTGTGTGGACTCCCATGAATTCCGTGGTCGCTTTGCTACTTCTAGGGGATCTAGACACCGTGTAGAACGGACCCTGCAGTTGAGTGTTGCGTCCAGACTGAAGGCGTCTTCAAGAGCGCCGCCGCAAAACTAGGGCAGAGTTGGGTTTGTTCGCGTGTCCTAGTAAATGGTTCGTTGTCGTGGGGTGAAGCGGCCGCCGTCTTGACGTACTGCTTGTCCGCAGCCTCTGCAACGTCGCCGTTACGACACAGCCCCGGAAAGGAGAGAAAGCATCGCGCACTAGCGCAAAACTCTCGGTATGCGAAGAACTGAGTGCTGTTACAGCTTGGAGGACGAAGAACACCAGAAAAACCTCTCCAAAGGGCCGGTCTAAGTTCACGCTGATACACTTCATCACGTTTAAGAGATGTGAGTGAATCGCCTGTCGTCGGCAGATTCTGCTGAGATCGTTGTTTACTCTCCAACAAACTTCCCCCTCGTACAAGCCATAAGTTCATCCGCTGGGCCACAGGCACCTGCTGCTGTTGCTGGTGCAATCGATTGTGGTGCCGCCGCTGCTGCACCCACCTGCAATGCTGCCATGCCTGCTCCCACTGCTGGTCTGTCCGGCGCAGTGCGACAACCCGCACTGGTTGAGCTGTCTCTTCACACTTTTTATCAACATCTCTCCGTTTTGCTGCAGCAGTCCGTGAGCTAACGAAGCTCCCCATTCCATGCCGACGTCGTCAGACCCGGGTGCGTCTGCGGGACCATCTGCGTTTTGCAGCTATGCCGTGCACGTTGCGTGGAAACTTGTGTTCTCCAATTTGAGTAGTACCGGAGGACGCGGAAGGGCTGGTGAGTGCATTTTGCTCCTGCTGCGGCAACGCCTGTCCAGTAAAGGGCTCTCTCGCGGCAGTGCTGGGCAACTAGCCTGCATTTGCGTGAGTGTGGGGAGAATCATTGACACTTCCAACGTGTGGGTGATGTGTTGAACCAAACCAGAATTGGACGGCCTCTTCCTCTAGTGATTGGCATATACTCGCTCTGTGCGCAACTGCAGTAGCTGATGCAATACGAGGGCTAGATTGTATCGTGCAGCTTGTTTGTCGTGATGTACGCTCCACGGCGTTGAAGCTTTCGTGCTACACTGTACCGTGTTCTTACGGCTCTCGCCATTGTGTGGCAAAGACTGTTTCCGCCGTTGCAATCCAGTGGAGCCCTGGTGTTCCCTTGTTTGGGACACATCCTCCAAAGCGCTGCCTACTCTAGCCTGCACGGTCTAAGCTCACCCCTTTTGTCGGGATGCGAGTTTGTCGGTAGCTGTACTGATGCGTTGAATTCTGTAGCGTCTTCGTGCGTTGCAGGTGTTGCAGCTTGACTGCAAATGCTGCCGGAAGGAAGCGACGACCTCCTGGGTGGAGTACGCAGGACGTGTAGACGTACTTGGCTGAAGACCATTGAAAGCAGTCGCATGGATTTCGGATTTTTGTCCGCCTTGGACCTTTCTTTAACCCTCCGGCAGTCGTGTGTCACTCCCTTGCGCACGCATTGCAGCAGCACATGCCTGTACGAAATAGGCTTCTGGGACGCGGGTATGTAAGGTGTCTGAAAACGAACCGGCAAGCAGATTGGCTGGCCGTCCTTTAAGAGATCAACTACGCTTCTGCAATTTCCTTCTACACAGCAGCAATGCTCCAGGCGCTGTTTTGCATGCCGTTGTCCCTGCTCTGTTCTGGTGAAGGAGCGCTTGCTCACCTGCATCAACAGGTCAACAACAGGCGGCCTCCTGAAGCTAGCTACATTGTGTGGAATGCATTTTCCAACCAGTTTTTCCCTGGCAGCTGACAGCGCTCCTGTAGTTGTAAACGGGCTCGGTAGTGAATTCACTCGCCGTACCGCGCCAACCTGTTTAGTCCTGTGGAGTTCCCTGATGCAAAAATTGTGTCTTTTTTTCGGAAGAAGAGTGCTTCTTTGAACGTGTCATGAGTGAGTCACCTTACCCTTGAGCCACTGTGTCAGCATTTCTCTTCTCTTTCTTTGAAGTCGCGTTGGTATGTCTTACAAAAGACATCAGCCCCTGCGCTCGCAGCACTTTGGTAGGGTCTACAGTCTTCGATGCTGTATGATACCCTCCGTTCGCAGTACAGCGTCGAAGTATGCCATCTGATGACTTCGTAATCCGTAACTGTTTTTTCATCGTGGACTCGGGAGTTTTACTAGCTGTCTTTGTTGTTAAACACTCGTCGTTGCGTATGTTGTCACGGACGGGGCCGCTTTGACGCAAGCTAGCACAGAAAAGTCCACGTATGCATATTAGGGTGCATATTAGTGAGTCTCCCACTTCTTTGAGTTCCGGTCAGCTGCCGGATCAGTCGTTTTCGTGTCAAGTCTAATTGCGTGATTCCGGCAATTGGGAAACTGAACTACAACCGCGTCCTTAATAGTTCTCTCGCTGACACGTGTTCGTTTCACACCATAACGGACCCCGGCTTCGAAATGACTATACGAATCCGCTTCACACACATGCTGACAAAAACTACTCTCCCGCTCCGGACCGCATATTTTCCTTGCTTTTCCACTCCTTTAGACACTGTGACTGTGCTCACTCCAGGCAAAGAGTCAGTACTGCCAGGTGCATCAACAGCTGGGGACATATTTTCAAAGGCCGGGAGCGAATTTTGACAAATAGTGCACACAGCTGGTCTTCGCAGAAGTGACCGAACCTGAACGCTGCTGTCCTTCATGCTCACGCTGTTGTTGGAGAGACGCTGAATAACCTCCTTCAGAAGGGCCACTTTTTTGTGATTTCCGCGGCCCAACAGAGGAGAGGCTGCAGGCGATGCAGTTTCCATTGGGCTGTGTCTGTTGTCGTGGTATGTTTCCTCTTCGCACTGCGCTCCCTGCTAAGCTGCTCACCAAGTAGGTTCGCAGGTACGTGGGGTCGCAACCTCTCACTTTTCACCCTTGCACGTTTAGATTAAGTACCATTTTGTCGTGTTCTCGACAGTGCATTCCTGAGTGCTGTTTTGAATAAATGAGGCAACGTTGACGTTGTAACGACTGTAGCAAAAGCTACCGGTATTGCCTTGCTTGTTTCAGCTTTTCGGAAGCTTTTGTAGAGCATATGCCAGGCGCAAACAATGTGGCGATTGTCCATAACTCCCACCCCTTCCAACCACAATTCTCACAATCCCTGCTGCAGAACACCTATGCCTTCTCCGTCAGTGCGTGTTGTGCGCTCAATGGGGACATCTTCTGTGGTCTTTGGCACGTTCAAATTATCTTGCCTTCCAGGCAATAATCGCCTGGCTGCTACGGGAAGCCCGCAAGAGTAATAGGCGTCGCTTCTACGGCTGGAATCAACGTGCTTTTGCTAATAAGGCAGCGTTTCGCAGCTGTTGTCCGGCTGCCACAACATTGGCGTTAGCCCGTGTACTGCTGCAAGTGCTTTCGACCCTGTTTTCCTTGCGTGTGGCTGCTACGCGGATTCTGCACCCCCCGAAAACCTCACTAGTGGTTCCTACACGGACGGGATCGCCTCCGGTTCTCCCAAACAAACCCCAAGAACACAGGATTATTTCAACAGCCAAATTGTGTGCTTCCAATTATAACGGCGTTGAAGTTTAAGCACTGCACAACGGAGACTTGTGCTACCTTCTCCTGTTTGGAAACAAGATGCGGAGGCTCACTGCCTCTTCGCAGAGGGAGTTCCCATGCTGCCTGCGTCGTTGGCAAACTTATATATACAGGGCAGTGCGCCGTCGTCAGGCCCGTGTGGACAAGCATCCTTTCGCCTGCAAAAACCCCACAAGGCAAATTTCCCCTCTGTTGTAGTATTGCACACCTCTACCGCCGTAGGACCTCTCCTTCTTTGTCTTTTCGAACCCCGAATACAGGGACAACTGGAAATCGTGTGCGGCTTCCTTCCCGAGGGCAGGACCACCTTTAAATGAGCACTTCGGCTGCAGTTGGGAGAGGGCCCCTGGCGGCTTGCGCCGACCTGGTCTGTGGGCCACAGGAAAAAACAAATCTCCACCGTGACACAGTCCATCGGGGACTTGTCCATGTCCACTCGTAAAGACATGTGTTCACTCGCACCGGGAACACAAGGGACGTGTTGTGGGCTGAGCGGAAGTTCTATTCTGCCTGCGGGAAGTTACTTCATGTGGGCTGCTGAGGTGATCAGAGCACTGGCAAGTCTCCAGATGTGCACACCCTCAGCCTGCTTCCACGGTACTGCTGTGGCATATCTGTCACAGCAGCTGTCTGCCCTCTGCCCTTCTTCGCACGGTTGTCCGGCGCGGACGCTGAAAGAGGCACTGCCCTCTTTTGCCTGTGTCGTGTGAGCCGTAGTCCCTGAACGATGACAATTTCCGGATGCGGTCTTCCTGCGGGGGATCGTCCCTTCACAGAATAGAGGGACGCCGCCGCTTTGCTTACCCAAGGTTCACAGGGTCGTGGAACCAGCGTGTCGGGAGCTTGAGACCTGCACCCTTTCGTCTTTAACGTTGAGGATAAACTGTTGGAAGAGAAGAGGGCGTGGCCGCTGGTCTGGACGAGATTTTTGCAGCAGAAGCAAAGGCTTCTGGATGCTGGGTCAAAAAAGTGTGTTTGACACTGTGCTGGAACTCACGCTGCTGCCCGCAACCCTCCGTTCCGCAATTAGGACGAGAACCATTATTACGGGTCTTTCACGCCTGGCACGGCGCCGCCTGGGTGACCACGTGATCGTCTGCACGCCTGGTAGTTAAGCCTTTTGCTGTTACATCAAGTTTCTCTGTTGGTCACAAGTTACTCGTTGATGTACTCCGTGACTGCTGCTGTTGTTGATGAACTTTGTCCGGGAAATGATGTGTAACTATCGCTGCGTTCTCAACAGAGTGAGAGTGGTCTGCAGAATGCTCAAGAGGGCAGTCACATCCACCACGAGTGCACTAAGACTTACTAATGCTTGCGTGGAAATAATCGTGGCCTTGTCGAGCGCTGAACTCATTCCGTGGACACTGGCCACTTAGTTTTCCACCAGCAGTCTTGTATCCAATTGTCACTTCATTATGGGTCACATTCCGCCGTCTGTTGTCTTCGCTAGTTACCTCACGTGGGGACCGTACGGGTGGTACAGCCCTTCTGTTGTAGCACAAGGCAAGAGCTCCAGCACGGCATATTCGAACACGATGCGAGCGTAGGTCATTCTTGCATATCTACTTACAGTCTTATGCCTTTATGCTTCCTTAATTTGATACCCCACCACTGAAAGTTGTGGGAGCGGGTACCAGTGCTAGAGTAACTAAGCTGTCCTTTTCCTCATCCAAGTGAGCTGCTGTCCTGACTACAGGAGATTCGCAGGCTCTACCCACGGCCAAAATCTTATGTGTAGAAGCTGTTCCTGCGGGCACAGGGCTGACACAGGTTTCGTGTCTTCCTTTCTGTGTTCCGACTGATCCGACTGAATGGCACATAATTCCTGTCTCATTGGCTTCGTGACACACAAAATTTGTTTTCTTCGTCTATGCTACTGGTGAATACGGTGTGTCGACGACGGCTTCTGAAAAGATCTTTTGCGAAGCTGTTCAGAGGGAGGATGCTGTTGAACAATGACCGTGCCATTGCAAGCGTGAGGATATGCAGGGTAGAACCCCCTACGATGTGTAAGGTTATTTTTTGCACCAGTTTCCTGCTGGTTGAGAGCTTCTGGCGCAGGCTGCTTCTAGAATTTCTCGAGCAAGAAGACGTTCCCTCTCCACAGGTGCAATGAGATATCGAGTTCTTCGCAGAGCTGAAGTAAACCTCACAAAGTGTGAAGGTTGCGCGCCGGCACCGTCGGCAGCATTCCACTACAGCTGCGCCTGCGCAATGTGGACATCTCTCAACATAAAAGGAGACCCAGTCTCTCTGCACGTTAGCTATTAGCTGGTTTCACTGTTCTCCGAAACAGGAGGTGCCAGTGCCGCCTTGTGAGCACTCCGAGCTTGTACGTCAGCTGCTGGACGTATATGACGACTCAGACGACGTGACACGGCAGGCAGCCCACGGCGTTTAAACTTCCTTTCCCGTTTGCTGGCGCTGCACACTTAAGGCGGAGCTGCAGTGCCTTCTCAGTTGACGAGCTGGGCCCACGCAACCTGCGTGGGCTCCTGACTGACACCAAGCCTCACAGCGCAGGTTTCTTCGCTGCAGTTGACTGTCGAAGTTGGGCCAGGGCACAGGTTTCCTGGCGGGACATGTGCCTGAGCGACTGCTGATTCCAACATGCTTTCCAGAGCGAGTCACGGCCTTTCAGCTGTGCATCCCCCTTAGTTTGATCAGTAATCAGACATACAAACGTGAATGCAGATAGCCATTTGGAGAGGTAAACTGTGCGGGTCCTGCTTCTTGCCTACCGATTGTATGGGGCAACTCTTTCTGTCCTCTCTCGTGCACCTTGCAGGCAATCTTCAGCGCTGTGGAGAACACGCTGCCAGAAAACTGCCGCAACACAGTGTGTGAGGCACCTTCCTGTGATATTTGCTTCAAGTCTCCCTGAAGTTGATTAGTTGGACTTTCTCTACAAAAAGAGTGCGGCAGTGTCGGTTTGTGCCGTCCGCCCGTTACGTACGTTGCCCAGTGCACTGAGTACAGAAAACCCCAGGAGGAGTAGGAAGCTCTTGAATGAAGTTGCACCCACTGAGTTATGACCAGAGAATCCTGCTTGTGTGCGTGCGTGCGTCGGCAAATCTTGAGCCCTCAACAGGATACTCCTCTGCTTTTGATAGGGCCAAACGCTGCTGCGTAAACGATGGAGTTTATTGGTAAGGAAGTTGCACCGGTCTACGGTACAGCTACTGATGCTCTTCACGAGCATCACCTAGTCCTAGAAAGCACGTCTGTGTCTACTAGTCTTTCGCAGCCGCGCTAACTTTACCATTTTTGGGCACCCATTACTTCCCTTTGCAGTGGTCTTTGACTCCGGTAAGGTTGTCCACCGTTTTTCTTCCAGTCTCCTGACAGTCTGGAGGCAAGAGTCTCTATGTTTCGAGTGAAAACCCTTGACCGTGCAACAGCACCATTCAACCTCAAGGCTGTCAGTGGTCCGGATGCTACAGGGACTGCAGTTCCAATGAGTCACCTCAAGCGCCGTAGCTGAGCGGCAGTCCCAGCGGTGAAGAATGGTGCGGTTCGCCTTTGTGAAATGTGTTTAATGCGGCTTCTTTCTTTTTTAAACAGGTAATCGCAGCCGGGAATACGCCATTATAACGAGCGGCAGGGATGGTTTAGACGAAGGCCGAAATTTCGAAGGATAGCGTAGCGTTTCATAATTGACATGGAGCGAAGAAAGGACGCACCTGCTCTCTGGATTTTAGAGTAGCTGACGACTCAAGAATCGTTAGCGGTACCCCTGACGCACATGGCCACCATAAGAATTCGTGCAGCGGAGTAATGCCTGCCTCTCAAAGTACATTTGACAGAGCGCTACGGGACCACATTTAGGAAGAAGTGGTGTTAACAAGCTTCTATGTTTCAGTCGAACCGACAAACGGTAATGATGGACAAGAGCTTCACTTCAGGGGCTCCAGTTGTGCTCGTCAACGGTGTAGGAACAAGGGCGGATTTGTCCGTCGGGCGATGTCTCCCGTCAATCCGCTTCTACCTCGGAGACGTGACGAACCTAAAATCTAACCCTACACGCAATATATTGATGTCCTTGGGGCCAGACAGCAAGTAAACTTCTGCACGCTGCCCGTAGATCTTCTACAGCACGCGTTTCTAACCCAAGACAAGCTTAGGTGAGCCGAAAGAAGGCAAAGGCGCAAAGTGACATTCATTTCTCCGTGTGCCCGGGAAGCACAGGAGTGGTAGGCGGACGGTGGCCAATGACGCAGGTATCTACAATCGGACGAGAATCGTAGCTCTCGTCATTGAAATGCTCCTCGAAGTTACCAACCTGCCAGCACCGCGTAACGCGCACGAAGAGGTCCTCCGTGTACCAGCGTGACTCTTGGCTCACAGCGGGCTAGCAAGGTGAAACACATATTGTGGAAGATTTGGTGACGGACCTGGCCCACTTTCCTGGGGTGTAGCAATTAAGTGACGCCGTCGCCTACTTACTCTGTTTATCAGTTCGAGCAGCGGTCTGGAGCCATATGTTTTGCCGATGTAGCAACTGGGGAGATTTTGTCATATATCCATTTTGTCCAAGCGTACTGGTGAGAAAAAATTCACAGGCGTCATGAACATAGCGAACCCGAGGACTGCCGACAGCACCAAGAACTTGAGCACAAAGACGCTGCATAAAGTATTCGTGGTGACGCTTCTGGAGGAAGTGCGGAGTTGACACGGGCAGGGAATAGTTGGTTGTCACGGGAGAATGAGAGCACAAGTGGATAAAAAAGGACGATTAAGTGGTTTCGTACAGCAGGCGACTGCGCAGGTGTATGTCTACGTCACGTCAACATGGCCCGCTCGGAGTTGGCGTGCGGCGTGAAGAAATCGACATCTGTTCGATCAAAGAGACGAGATGTTTACGAACCTACGGAAGTTTTGCAGCTCCCTTGCGTAGTGTGTGGTTTGAAGCGGCATCTCCTCGGGCATAATTTTCCCTTCTGAAAAGCAAGTTCTGCAAGCAGCGCGATGAGTGTAGTCGGCAACTCAGTAAGAGCCCGCCGTCTTTGTTCGATCTTGCCATGACGCCTCAGTTTTTCTGAAAGCACGCTTTCGTGAGCGGCAAACACCGTCTTTTACTTTGGTCAGGCTGACTTGTTAAGCATCGGTGCGTACTAGGGCTGTCCCGGCTTTTTCAAGACGAGTAAAGAATCAACATTTTACAGGTGTTAAGCAAAGCATCTGGACGCGTAAGGAATGCTGTTACACCAGTTACCACGCAGAGCTGCAAAACTGCTGTACGCGTGTCCTGGAATAGCTTTGGTTCCATCCGATGTCGGCAGGTGTAATCAAGGGTACAGACTGCCCATGCCTCCGAAAGACGGGATTGCACCCTGGAAGACAACTTGACACTTCGAAGGAGAATAGGTAGAAAGGTGAGAAAAGGATGCGAAAATCGATGTATAAAAAGCGATCGACTAGATGAAGTGGGCGAATCGTGGTGGCTGGCCGCTCTGCAAAGTGGTTTGCGACGGTACGCATAGGGCGTTGCTACTTTTGCCAAAGAGCCAAAACATTAATGCACATTACAGTTCCGCTCCATTCTTCCTGCCATATTCGCCAGCCTTTGACGAGTACGCCAGGAAGTGTGGCCGACAACATTGAACGAAAGCGCCGTGAAAGGTGGATTCAGCGACTAAACTTGCATGGCTCTACCTGGGAACTGTGTGAAAATCTTGATTTTTTACAAAAGTGGAAATCGATTATGACGTTTGTCTCGTCCTGCTGTAGGTTTTGTATAACAACAGCGCCAGTAAACTTCGCGCCGCACCTGCGCGTGCCGTTATGCTCCATCGGTATTATTTCTGCTCTCCTTCCTCGTCTTCACAGCATTGTCATACCAGTGATAACAGACAAATACGCCTCACCGATACACACCGTTGTATCCACGTAGGCTGATGCGTAAGGAAGTTCGCTCACAAGCGTTTGTGTCAGGGACAGTACCGTACGCTTCCCTTGACAGATAACGTCTGGTGTAGTTAGACTGTTGGTCATTCTACCGCTCACACTCAACGTCGCCTTTCGCAGCGCTGGGTACCGGTCACGAAAAGTCATGATTACGTCGAGCGTAATATGTTGCACGAGTTTATCCTCCTAGTACTTCACACAGTTTGGCCTATGATCGTAATCCGGTGTCAGGTAAAGCACTCCCGTCAACTACGCAGTTTCGTAGATGCGGTTACATCCTTCATGCCAAATATTCGTGGGCTTTTCGTACCCAGTAAGTCGTAAAGTGTTGATGATATTAAAGCAGATCGATCGCATATGCAGACTGTATATTAAATACTTTATAGAGTCCGCCGACTCACAAACTAGGTAAATTGACTTTTTATCCGAAAATGCCAAAAGGATTTCAAACGCGCGTGTTGAGCAACTACAGTGGAGGTGGTGTGCACGGTTACCATCACGCGCGAGCACCACGCTCTGACCGCTTAGGTGTGGTGGTTTACGTCTTTAAAGGAACTGTGTGGCGAGGGCGGGCGTCATCGTTTCGTGATACGCCTAGCGGAGGTAATTGGAATTCTCTTCCTGAGTTGAATGTAAATAAACAAGTGTGACGCACACGGTTTCCTCGAGCGCCTCGAATACTTTTGCACGTTCATTTCATGCATCCTTGGTGTGTTTCTACGGCCAGAAACCGGTGGCGTTCGACGCGTGACATGCGGAAGCAGAAGGTGCTTTTTCTTGTGCACAGCACAAGGGATTGTCAGCGGCTTTTCACTCACACCACGGTGCACGTCTGCCCGCATCAGGCTCAGCGGCTGCATCTGCGCTTCTTTCAAAAGCAGACTGGAACTTCTTGACGGCCAACAAGTATGGTGACTCACTCGGAACGTTCCACCGTCGTTTCAAGGGAGATGTTGACCACGGGAAGAGTATCCGTAGGCATCACTGGACACGGTCACCGTGCAGCAATTCGGCAAAGTTCGCGTCAGTCACACCCTAACAAACGTAGTGGGTGGCCCGAATTCATCTCCCCTCGCATCTACTTGCAGCTCGACGTATCACAAAGCCGAACGAAGTTTACATACATGAATCCAACTCCGGCGGACGCGTTCAGGCGGCACGCCTGGCCACCGAGTACTCACGAATGCACTGAACGACAATTAGCCGAATTCAGGTCTTTGACTTCACTGCAGTGCATGTTTCCCACGAAGCCACAGTATCCTCGTGCGACTTGTTTCACATTTTGAAGAAGTGGAGCCGCTGCCATTGACGACCTCTCACATTAACTGAAAACTAGGCTGTCAAGTAGCAGTGGTTCCTCTAACAGAAGGGGGGCTGAACTGAAAACCGGAAGACGAAGCTCTCACATGTCCGCAACGTTGTTCGTATGCTTCAGTCGCTCTTCGAGCCTCCTCTTGTTAAGGGCCTGAGAGTGTCACCGCAGAACAAAGTCCCGCGCAAAATTCGAAGCTGACCGTAGTGTGTTGACAGTAGGCCGCACAACCGTATGGGTAAGCCCGTGTGCACGCCTAGAGCAGTATGACTGGCAAAAGAACCAGCAAAGGAAACGTAATCAGCGTGCCAGCACGTAATGGAGGACGGCACCCCACCAAGGACCATTCAGTAGTCGTAAGCATTCTTGCTCCTCATCGTTAAACTACTGTCTTCCCTTGTTTTCTGCATGACACACTCAGGTTGGCGCGTTCAGCTGTACAGGGCGACCTGAAAAAGGCCACTTCGATGAGAGCTTTACATGAGCTTTTGTGGTCCCGTCTGGCACACAGTCGGCGCACTCAAACGTCAAGAAAACAGTCCACACGATTTAGAAAAGAAATATGTGATGCTTTAATTCGCGAGCTTCTGAATGCTCACCTCAAGACGTCTGTCCTCGTAACCGTTCCCTCGCACTACTCCATCCCACCGGTAACCTGGCTCAATCCCAAAACGATTTTTTGGCGCGTCAAACGGACACCTCGGTTTATCTGCGCACACGGTAACAGTCGAGAAAGAGTTCTGCGTATACACACGCGTAGAGACCCCAACATCCGCGTGCGCCACTAGCGGCCTTTGCCACTGAGCGCTGCCGTCAGGCAGTGCCACGTAACAAGCGAATGGCGAATCCGGGCCCCCCAAATCCATTGTCTCACGTGCTGGTATTAATTGTGTATCCGTGTACGAGTTGCCCAGCACCCGCGTCGGCATGAAGCGCACATACAGCGTAGCCGTGCGCTTCAAAGCATGCGTACCTGCAGCCCTGCTCGGAGCTCCTTCCCCAAGTGCCTTCGCGTGCGCATCAACTTTTACTCTGGAAGCCACTTCTGCGTCTTCCTGCGCCGCGCGCCCCCGAATGGGAACCTTCGTCACGGGATCATCCCACCGTTGCTTCCGCTGTAACGCTAAGTCAAAATCCTCGTCGAGTTCATACCTGACGACAGGCACACACACCCCCCCCACCACACACACATACGGCCATAGCCGACATATCGTGGCCCGAGCTGACCACGACACAATACGAATTATGCTTGTCCCGCGCGCTTCGTCACATGGCCAAACAATCACAATATATGTTCGTATGATACACTCTCTTCTCATTACATAGTATCAGAAAATTCGTGCAATCAGACATCGTCAGCAACGGCGGCTTGCGGAGTCTGCGCTAGTGCCACCTGAAGACTTTGTCGATTACAGTACACAGACCACCCAGCTCCAGGCCACCGTATCCACCCGTCAAGTAGACGAAGTTTGAAGTACCTGTGCTCCACTACAGCACCACATACACGTCGAGGGGCACGGACGAAGACAGAAATGTTGCGTGATCAACACAAACGTGGTAACATGTTCATGACTGAAAAACTGTATCTCTAAAAAATTATCAGCCAGAGAGAAATAAGTAAACCATTTCCCCAGTTGCCCCACGTGCACACCAAGCTTTAGATGAGTAGACATCTAGCGAGAATAACAGTCCCGGTTTGATCGACGCAGGCCTTTGCACCGAGCCAGCTTACCTTGCTAAAGGCTGTTGTCCTAGTAGGGCCTCCTCTGCTGCCGTCTGTCCCCTCTCCTCCTGCTGGACGAGACCTCCCCCCCAAGCAAGCTGTACCGGCGGCAGCCGTTCCTTGTCCAATCTTTCATGTCTTCTCCGTCGCGACAAAGGGTCCTATACAAGAGACTCGGGACGCAATAGAGAACACGACAACTGGTTTTTATATTTAAGATCGCTGCAGATCCCGTCTTTTACGAAGGTTGAAGGACACCAACATATGACTCAGAAACGCGCGTCCAAATTGACACGGACCCCCATCGCCGTAAGGTAAAGACGCGAATACAATGTATAAATGTTGGGGAGACGTGGTATGCAAACAGGCTGCGCGCACACGGACCTTGATGCATAGCGCAAACACGCCCGCCTCCTAAAAAATCTGTTTGTAGTTCTGGTATGCTTCTGCATAGCCGAGTTCACAGCAGCAGGAACACGTGAACATCCCATATAGAAAGCAAACTACGCTTACGACCCTACATTGTCATCTGTGTACGCGTGGGAGCTGCAGGAGTGCACCACAGCACTGATGCTCCACACACTTTGTAAAAGATACGATATCCTTTTTCCAAGCAGCTGCCCAGACCGCAGGTAAAATACAGTCTTCTCGCTCGGCACACAGATCCTTTACTAGATATTCTAACGAAACAAAACGCGCAGACGGGCGCTGCACATGTGTTTGCCTTTCTTGGTCACTGCCGGAGGCTTACCTTGCATTCAAGCCACTCCTCCTCGGTAATTATGCGGCCGTGTCTGTCCCGATACACAACGTTTTTGAGGTGAAGACTGCCTTCACTGCAGCTCTTGGTGTTTCCCAATGCCGCACCACCGGCCGGGCTACCAGGATTTTCGCCAGACCCCCTGCGACGTAAAGGAAGCAATAACTGGAATGCTATTCGACCCGCGCATATGAAGCTACAAAAAGTTTCCCTAGAACTCTTTCTGCACACAACCAGCAAAAGACCTGCGTTGACGCCAAAAAGCAACAAAACGGCACTGGCAACGGCAGGGAGTATTCGAGATTCTTTCGGCCGGCTAAGGCATCCACAACTAACTCTTGCCGTGGAGATCTTACGGTACGACGAGACACTGGCAGGCTACAGCCTGCATCCGGAAAGCACGAAACACGAAAACGAGACAACGCGCGAAGACAAAGTCGGCATTGCCAGTAGCTCTCTTTTTGAGCGTGCGCTGCCTCAAGAGGTGCCGGCGATGCCCGGACTCCAACAACGCCATCGGTGCTTAGCTTCCCTTCGTAATACGCAGCTGGCTTCATATTGCCTACCTGCTGGTCCTCTCCAAATTCGCCCCTCCTTCTGTAAGATGCGTGCGCCATGCATCGTCCCGTGCGGTGGTATGTGTTCTTTTCCCTATCAATGCAGCTTCACCTTCAGGGCAAGAACTGTTTGCTTCGCATGCGCGAGAAGGGGGGGCGTTCCTTGTAAGGCACCTTCGGACCTCTAACAATTTTGTAGCCGACTCGTCACACAGACCTGGCAGTTTCGCAGGAGCGTCCGCGGTTCCCGTAGCAATTCTGTCACCTTCCGCACTTGATCGATTTACTGGCATAGCAGGAGGTCGCTCCCCTCTTCGATTTTCCAGAACATCCACAATCTGCGCTCTCTGTCCACGGCGGGATATATCCGTTCCAGAATGGACCGGGAGACGTGTTTTGGCCCCGGCACCACAGTCGCCTCTATCAGTAGAAGACGAGTGCACTGTGCGCCCCTCAACTGCGAAGCTGCTAGTGCTGCGGCCGGATACACGGTTACACTCGCCGCCTTCAGCTTTGCCGTGATTCAGTCGCTGGTCCAAATTCCGGCGAGGAGGAGACAAATCCCCATCCTCAGCCGTCCACATGTGATCGTCTGCCCGACGAGGCCTGCTAACACCTCTCTGACTATCCCTCTCCCCCTTGCTCCTGAACATCAGTTCTGCATCTGAATCCCTGTCAATCCCGCCTGACTGCCCTCCACACTTCCGTTCCTCACCACTCGCATCAGCCACTGTAGCTGTTTCTGTGTCGGCACGCGTGGTTCGCGACGTGCTCAAATTCAGTCCTTCCAATATGTTGGGGGCATTTCTCGCCTTGCTGATAAAAAGGGTTGCGCCTTCTGGACTGGGCACCTTTCGGCTGTTAGCGTTCGTAGCAGTACTCCCAGGGTGCTTCGGTGGCAGAGGTGAGCGTCCCCATGCAGGAGAAACTCTGTTGCTCGTCGCCGTCTCAATCTGCGCCGGCCCCTGCCCGATGCACTGCTTCGATTGCAGCTGTTGTTCGTCAGCCTTCAGCAGAGTCTTGACTTGGCGTTGCTGCTCGTAGTCGAAGCGGACGTTTTGCCCCATGTCGTCCACAACAACGACCGCTTCGTCGTCGCTGTCGGCACTGTCACAGAACATCACTTCTTCCACGGAAAAACCTACATTCAGTTCACTGTCACTTGGCGGTTGACGTGGATCAAAAAGTGTGTTTTCTTCTGCTGCAAGACTGTATGCCTCAGCTTTCCAGCCAGCACGCGGCTGTCGCACACGCCCAAACTGAAGCGCATCGAAGGAAGCGGCAGCTCGCCTGCTGCTGCTGCTGCTCGATAAACCACTAGCGCTACATCGTCGCACAGACACACGCGGCAACGGCGCTTCGGCTTCTCCCAGTGCATCGTGCACAAGGCGAAACCCAGACACGTTTCGCGAACGCGTCTCCCTCTCATGCCCTATCCCGCTTATGTCCACGCGGCTCCCCACCCGTCTTTTTCTCCTGGACGTCTGTTCGCCGCCATGCAGCTGGTGAGAAACACTCGATGCTTCTTTAGCCACAAGAAGTCGAGCAGCACTGTCAGTCACATAGCGACGCAGGCACGTTATTTTACTCGCGTAGACAGGCACAGCACAGCTGCGAGCAGTACGCGACGACACGGCCGCATCCGAGCAGGCGGGGCTATCAGTGCGTCTTGATTCCATGATACCTTGCACACGCCCAAAAGTGAGACCTCTAAAATCCTTCTGTTATGGTAACGACGATCTTGGAAGAGCCGCTCAGGTGTGTCTCCCGAAAGCTGCCCTGTGGTACGCTGGCCGCAGTTAAGGCTGTTGTGGTGCATCTGTTGCTCATGTCGACGCAGTCACGTTGAAAACGACGGCTTCCAAAAGACCCAAGTGTCGCCTTCTGCGCCACAGATGGTGACAAGAGCGTAGGCAAATGAATGACAGTCTTAATCAAACACCATCCAACATCGTTACGATATTAGGCACTGTGCAAGCCTGAGAAGTACTCTGCGAGTATCCGTGGAATTGTGCTCCGTGAAAATGACGTCGTTCTTAGTGGGAAGTCTGGAAGGAGATGCACGTCCAGAAACTGTGTGTGGGTGTGTGTGTATATATATATATATATATTTATACATATATATATATATATATATATATATGTACACACGTGACCGTATTGCGCCCACAGGAATGTTTTAGAATGTAGGATGCTGCGGGAGGAAAAGTTGGGTGAACCCACATCTATCTACCTATATATACATATATCTATATATATATGTATTTGGATGCATTCAAACTGAAGCGCCGAATTTGCAGTCACCTCGCAAAGTCGGCAATTTTATGTAGCGTTGTCACCTACAAAAAGTTTATCCCAGCTGCTCGTGCTGCGCTGTACGCCCCCGCCCTCTCGCAGAGACGCAAAACTGATGGATTTTAGCAAATTTTACACATGTTAGTGTGCTACTTGTCTCCGTACAAATAGCACCCGCTGCATCTGATGGAGGCAGCGATGAAGCGTGTCGTTGGCAGGCGCGGCCGACCAGGCAGATTAAGGAATTGCCGTCAATGTACACAGCAGGTGGCAGCCGCGATCCACACGGGTACGTCCACATTGATCGTCGCTGCAAAGGTGGGCTCCCCATCCATCCGACTTCCCACGAATTACATCCAGACGCAGAAAATCTCATGAAGAGGTCCACTAAAGTTCAGATGAAGGACAAAATGTCTCCTTGTGTCTTACACATTGAGACTTGGTACCAGGTGGACACACCTACCGTGTGACGTCAAGGGATATGGAAGGTCCCAGTCAACTTGATGCTCAAAACAGCCAAAAAGAGCAAACTGTTGCAAACACCTCTTTTCCCGGAATGCAGAACCACTCTTCGCTCCAAATATCTCCAGTTTAATACGCCCCCATGTGGTAGGTCCTAGACATAATATACATGCGGCACAAAGACTAACCTGCCGCAGGCGTTCAGGACGTATCCGCTTGCGACAGACGTGCTAGCGCTGATGTGAAGGATTCGGGTGTAAAGCTCCTTCCAGAAGTAAACATGCAACTAAAGCAACTCTATTTAGAGAGGCAACCATACGCATGCGCACAGCGTTGAAGAAGCGTAATCTGCTCACGGAGGCAGCGTTAGATTTCGCGGCAGCTTCGTTGCATGCATGATAAACTCTTCTATTCGCAACCACCACCCACGCTCAGACGGTGGTAGTAATCATAAAGACGGTGACGCGATAAAAGTGCGCCGGAAGTGCATACACGACCGATACAGCAGTAATCCCGCTGAAGCGCACGGCTGATTTGATATACAGGGCCGGCAAAACGACTTCGCAGCCTCGACAGCAGATCAGACACTGCAAGCGCGCTTGTGTAGAATGCGGTTGGTTGGATCACAAATGGTGACGTGTGGCCGTTTGGATGGCGTGCAACGGTTGAGCGGAACTGAGTGGTACTGCATGCAGATGGCAGTTGCGGGGCAGGTCAGTAACTAGCTACCTTTGTGCAGCCACTTCGAGTCATAATACCGGAACGGGTACGAGTGTTTTCAAATTTTGGAGAGGCGCACCACGTGCAAAGTGGGCCGGGAACTAGTATGAGGTTTTTACGAGTCCTTACGTTGGGGAACGCGGGCCCTGTCCTCAGCAGGCTACCTGACAGACACGGAGGGTGCGTCGTGTCGATGCATGTTCTATCGTCAGTGCACCGAAGTAGCAAAAAGCGTGCATTCGTGTTCGACTGCCCATTCCATCCACATCTACGTAGGGCAACACTCCTTCCAGCGAGTCCGTCAGGTGTTCTGAATATACATACGTGTGTATATATATATATGTATATTTTCAAGGCTCCCCGCTGCTGCGTCACGCCAAGGGACTTTCGGCAACGTAGATTTACTGTAATGCACGAGGCATAATCTCGGCCTGCACGATCGCCTCATGACCAGGTCTCCGTACCAGCCAGAAAAGCCATGGCAGACGCTTGTTTGTAGGTGGTGGTAGAAGTTGATACGGGCCATCTTGTTGCCCGTAAGTGTACGCCGAAATGTGCATGTAATGTTTATGTATATATGTGTGTATAAGCGTATGCATATAGAGTGTTACACTGTTGAAACGATACAAGAAGGGCCTAGGGGATTTCCGATCGCCCGCGTAATATTCGAGAAATCCAAGAACGAATCATTTTAAAAGTGGTACCCATTCCGCCAATATGTGGAACACGACTTCTGTGCTTCCTGGATAAAGCGACATACGTTTAGTTTTGCCGTCGCGCTACATGCAAGTTGTGTAGATTGATATATACAAATACGTAGTATCAATCTACTACTACGGTGGAGTTACATTAGTACCGTCATGACGTATGTCACCGCGCTTCGTCGGTGTCTTCCTGGTTTTTAGTTGTTTCCAACAAAGGACGTATGCGGTTATTAACGACAACTGTATACATCCGCATATAAATGTGAAGAATACAGATGATCTCGTCAGAACAATTGCATATCCATTGGAACAGTGATACATGTCTGCATATCACCGCACAGGATATGTGATCCGAACACGATGAGGTGCATATCCAGACCTGTCGTCTACACGGCGGCTAAGAGGCACGTACGTAGAAATGCGGTTTGCGGCGTGAAGATATCAAGAACTATAGCGACGTAGCGATATACGCTACAAAACGCATTACAAAAATTAGTACAAAAATGTGTAGACACACGGATAGACGAACGCCCCACTTTGAGTTCACTTAGAGTAGTCGGAGGTCACCCCACGTGCACCACGTTGAGTGCTATTAGGTCGTCTCTGCGACAGTACCCGGTTTATTCCGTCCATTCGTGGCGTACTTTAATGAGATCGTCGCTCCTGAGACGTGCGCTCAATATCAAGCACAACGTCGTGATAAACGTACAATGCGTACATCGGCAGCGCGCTCTTCACCCTCGTCGCCTCCGGGTTACCGAAAGCTCTGGCCTACTGCAGGATAGACGTTGTGTCCTCGCACAGCAGCCTCTGACCAAGTTCGCGTGCAGTGTTGGACGACGGTCCAGCCCCAGCACCGGTGAACAATGCCACCTCTGAGCGGTGCACCCGTAGCAGACCGTTTCTTGCCAGATTACTGCGTGGACCGTCTCGTGCTGATTCTCCTCCGCTGGGGCAGTGGCACATATCTATAATGTGGACAGAAGCATTCCGATGTATTCGCACGAGCTGGCGACTCCCCGGTTGGCATGTTCAACATTTAGGAGATACGGACTTTGATACCGCATGGGGCTCGCCTTTCTCTTCTGGTTACCGTCATTAACGAAAGTATTTCCCTGGAATTGTGGACGGTGAATTTGGCAGTCACTGCAGCGTCGTGCGTACAGTTTTCTCTCGCAGCACGTCAGACATCAGTATACCTCAACGTGCCACCGGCGCTCCACTTTTAACTGACGAACTAGGGACCCCTCTGCCAACTGCCTCTCAGCTGCCATACGATTAAGCACAGATTCCACACCGACAAGCATGTCTCTCACGCCGCACACGTAGAGGTGCCCTTTCTTGTTCGCCAGTGCATCCCACACCTTTCCTCTTTCATTCCACATCAGGTCCTGAAAAAAAAGTAACCATTGTATTATCTTATCAAAAACGCGTTTGCTCCAGCAGAACTTACACTTCGAACAGAACATCTGATGTCCTTTTCACGTCAGATGATCCGCCCTCCCGTCGATTCAGCGTAGCATTCGCTCGGGCGCAAGGTGCTAGTAGGTGCTGCGTATTGTCGAGATTGTTCAACACATTGTATACTACTCGCCAGCGCACGTCGCGAATACACCTAAGTGGCCCGTAGAAACGATACCTGTATATATGTTTTTCTCTCTCCATTTGCCGGCCGTGACCATGCGAAGTGAATGTCGATGCCATGTTCGTCATTTTTGGCCTTAAGCGCCTGCCACTCCGCCATGTACGGAAGTGACGCGGCGGAACGGGAACCGAGGAAGACGAAAACCTCTCGCGCTGCAGTTTGCAGATCAAGGCGCCCCTCATAGGCATATGTTGCATGCTACCTCGGAGCGGCTTCATCTGCCGCAAGGACAGACATGGTGCATGGGTAAATTGTCTGTAGAGAAATACAGCCGACTCGCTGTGAGTGATTAAGCGCCGCGCTCTCAAGTTGATCAGCACTTCCGGAAAATTGCCAAGGTTGGACTTGGCACTGGGTCGCGCCTATTCGGCGGCCCTATGCCGCGCAGATGAAGTGGGGTCATATGCTGTCCGGAGTGTAGGTGTTCACGTGTCATTTTGCACGTGGTACGTTGTATGGTGTAGGCAGGTGGCACGCGCTTACATCGGATGTTCTGGAAGCCTCGACTGGCGCAGACGTGCGCCATATGGCTGCGAAACGGCGCAACCCCAGTTCCAGTTCCAAGCATCACTAACGGAGGGGAACCTTGCACGGGCAGGAGCAGCGCTTTTCCTACAGGACCTGCGAACGAGGGGATGTACTGTGCAGATTCATCACGAATAAATACAAGTGCGCGGCCATACACCGCCAGTAGTACTTGGGGGCTTAACAAAGAGTAAATGAGCACGTCCCTAAACAAAACGCCCACCATTCCAAAGCAACTTTCGATTGCAGACATTAACCTGCGTACGTGTCTTCGAAACAGATGTAGCTGTTCTGCAGCTTGAGGTGAGCACCAGAACGTTACTCACGACAGAACTGCGTATATGCTGTTGCTCGTTCGGATAAATTTTGGTCGCACAGCACTTACGGCGTACCGCTTACTGCTACCGTGTCACCGGGTCTGACACTGCAGATGTAGTTGGAGCAGAGCCCGTCCTTCGCAGGTTCGCGCACCCCTGTGACGGGGTTCCTGTACAAATGTTTCTTGACACACTAGACGCAAACACAGAACGCATCCACCCCTGAAGATCCACATGAGCGTCCCTCGGTACGCGGCTACAGAGTGTAGCCAGGAAACTCTGGCTTCCTGGCTAGTTAGTACCGCACTACTACTAGTACAGTAGAAGAGGCTAACAATAAAACATTGGTGTGCACGTACTGTGATGAAAAATGCTGCAGACGTAAGAAAAGTTAAATCAACTTTTCAGGGAGTGCTGGCACAGGAATCCAGATATGTCTGGTTACCGCGACATCGGCTTACAAGGGTGAAGGTATTGCCTGAGCCGTCATCTCCCTGGCGCCCCGATGCAATGCTGTATAGACGCGGGCGCACCCAGAGTCTGCCAGTTCGCGGCAACTTCTCACTGCCAGCAATCAAGCCGTCCTCAGTCACCAGTGTCGTTGCTTTTCCAGCCGGTGACGCTGCAAGCAGCCGTGGAATGATCCCCACCGACTGACCTTCGCGGAAGCACAGCTTCCCCTGGTGGTCCAGGACGATGCTAAATATCTCCGGCGCGGCCGACGCCGCCGAGGCTGATTCTGTGGAACCACTGCTTTCCCCATTGATCTGCTGAATAGAGACTACTTTGCAGAGGAGAGGGGAAGCAGGATGGTACCTGGGTGATAGACCAGTCGGCACGCCCATCCGATGACGAATATTGTCAGTCGAGGATCACGAGAATGCGATGTCGATCCAGGAAACTAGCACCAACGCATCCGTTGATCATGGCTTTACATATGCTCTACACGGGAATCAGCAGACTGAGTAGTGGTCTCATCAGAGCATCTTCAGCTTTAAGTGAATGCGAAATGTCGTCGGCGTGGAGCAAAGAATTCGTCAAGACCACCAACACACTGTGCGGTGACGGCGCATAACCACGTAGAAAAACGTACGCTTCAATCTTCTCGTCTTTTCCAAGGAGTGCCTGCAGTGGCGTCTGCTGCCCTAGCTTCGTTTCCGGGAGCTCCCCATCCAAGGCAGAAACAATCCGACCTTCCAGTCTGTCAACAATCCGCTGGCGAAATAAATTTTGACGCGCTTCCGCGACACCTGCTGCGCGGCGCCTCGGGGCTCCCCACAGCACGAAACCAATTATAGTCGCACCACGTTGGTGACAGTACTGGCCACCCGTATTATGCGCGGCAGTCCACTTCGGCCTCGCCCTCTTCCATACCCTGCACGCAGAGCTGGAAGACAGACAATGCAGCGGAACGAGAAATTGCGACAACACCTCACGTGCAATCGGATTCGTCCGTGTGTGCTTCCAGCTGCGAACGGAACTGACTCCATCACTTAGTTATAATGTAAATGCCGATAACGTGCGTACAGGTGCGAGCCGCGGCGGCGCCTCCATGCCGCGTACGGGACAGGGGTTTGGGACCCCTGATACAATGAACATCAGGTGTTGTCAGACGTCGTACGACGCAAACGGTAGGTACGGCGTGACCGGATGTGGGTAAGCACCAAGAGTAGACTCACTCTATCTCACAGAACGGAACCACGAGCAGAACTGTCTGCTGCTGCAACTTTGGTCACAAGGATGTCCCCCTTCAAGGTGCGCGCAACTGCGCACGTCTCCTGGCGTATGTAAAGCGTGCCTCCGGAGACATGAAAATAGTGTCTACTGTCTTGGTATCCTTCCTGCGAGCGGCAAAACGTACGTCTCTACCGTCAAACATACAACTCTATACAGTACGAAGTTCCCTTCCGTCTACATTCTCCTCCTATGCCGCCGCCTGACAGTCGCTGTCAATTATTTAGTGGTCACAGAAAGGTTTACCAGGAGGAAAGGGTTCTCTCGTGGGTGTCCGGTGAGGTGCACGGGGCGCCCACGTGTTTATCGCAAAGTGCTCCAGCACAAGAAAATGGGCATACGGAATAGACTATTAGGTAGAGCGCTGCTGCATACAGTGGGCACGCAGCAGTAGAGATGGAGACCGTAAACAGATAGGGCGCGCGTGATGAGGATCGGGGAACGGTAAGCGGCAGAAGGAGAGGCAGGAAGAGGAGGAGAACGAGAACACCGAAGCGCCGGCCTAAGTAATGCGCGGGAAGTTTGGATCCGCAACTCAGCAGTACAGCTATGCGGGGCGATACGAAGTTCCTCCAGAAAGGAACGCCACTTTTAGACGAACCCGTCATGGGGGGCGAAGGTGCTAATACCGCAGCGGACGTTAAACGGCGCCACACATCGGGGTTAAACGGTTGCACCAGCCATCACTGCGCCTGAATGTTTTTTTAATAAGGGAAGTCTCATAACTCGTATCAAGAGCAACAACGCAAAAGAGCGACGCACTCGCACGCCCGCCTGACCCTTGCTCTTTTGTCCCCTCCGCACGAGCACCGTGTTTTGCTTTGACACGATTCAGTAGCTACTGCTGCTGCTCGGCGGGGCCCGTGCCCGAAGGCGACCGCACCCGACAGCGGACAATAAGTACAAAGCACAGCTCCTGCAGTGCAGTATCCAGAATATTCGAACGACGTGCAAGCAAAGCTGTGCACATAGTTCCATCCCCAGGACACATGCGGTCGCTTGAAAACATGTGTGTGATGTCGTAAAGACACTAAATCGCTGACGCACAAGTGGATACTTCCAAAGTGGCAGTAGCGTACAAACTGCAAACCCTCCCTGGTTTTACCTTCGTATGCATGGATTGAGTGGAGCCGACTGGGCGGAACATATGCATTGTGAGCACTAACTGTGTGCCTAACATTTTTGAAATATCCCCTTTAAGCTGGTAACTGGTTACTTGCGGGTAACGGGTGTCGGGCAACCTCGTGCGATACGCGCGAACAGCGCACCTTCTACCGCATGCAACCCAAAGACCCAGAGGCTGCGTAGGCCGCGAGACACTAAGGAAGCGAGACCACAGCTCTTTTTAGTGGAGCGACAATGAGGAATTTTTTTAAATGGAATGAGTGTTGAGGTGATGTATCGCACAGAGCTGGCAGCAACGGTTGAGGAAGCAACTTGACCACACGGTACCAGTCACGCGGTTAGCAGTCAATCCGTGCGGTCTGCGAGCCGCTACGGCCTGCGCCGTTCACACATAGAGCCCCAGACAGCCTCACGCGACGCCGTCAACATAGTCTGTTCTCACAAAAATCTAGGGACTGTTTAGATTGATTTTGCCTCCGCGCAGCAGTCCCACCTTTGTGGCACGTAGTTGCCCCAGCATGGTGCATCCTGTGCGTCACAGGCTAAATTTGGCTTCCACACCCATCCGTTATTAGTTGAATAAGATGTTCATTGCGCGCTTTTCGTGCAGTCCTTGTAGTACCAGGTGGTTCACTGCGTTCACGTCCAACCTACGCCATCTGCAGAGTCAGATTTCTCCACTAAGGGCCAGGTTCGGCCGTATCGAACTCCTCTTTCAAAGCTGTTTTCGAGAGAAGGTGTACGGACACGTCATTCATGGAAGGGCGGTGCTCCGGTGTGTCCGCTTATCGGCTGCGTTTCCGTTAACCTGTTTTTTCAAGTAAGGAAGACCTCGGAGCAGGGCGGATGTGTGAGGCATGCGGCACGTCTCACCTGGCGCACTGGTATTGCCCTAGCCGTAACATAGAATGTTTTTATTATGTGGAAAAGAATGACACCGGATGGACATCTGTGGTACGCGCGACATATCACGTCTCTACAAGTAGCACCGTCACTGCAGCGTGGTCACGTGTGTGAGGAACGTGGACGCTTTCGTTACACGGAAAGAAGGGAAGCCGGATGGGTAAGAGCATAGTTGTCTGGTAGTGTCATTGGGAACCCACCGTCAGGACGACCGCAGAGGAAGGACGCCGTAAGAGTATTGCTGTCTGCTAGTGTCGTTGGATTGCCAGCGTTCGGAGGCCCGTAAAGGAAGGACCCGACCGACGCCACCTGTGATCCAGATTGCGTGTACGTGGGCGTCCCTTTGGACACGTCTAAAGGAGAGCGGGCACGCAGAAACGTTATTCACGTTTCTGCGCAACGTGGGGGTTGCGGCCGCGGCTTTACAACGTGGGTAACCTCTAGGATATTAACAGTTCTGCGCTCTAGTTCAACTCTTCTGCGCGTGGCAATTCTTTGGCATTCAAACAGAGTTATGACTCAAAAGCGCGTGAACTGTTAACAAGTTCCGCCAGGTCTAAAATGCTGCTTTTCCAGCCGGGTAAGCTGACTGTGCCACCCACAAGAAGGCACGCACACACGCAGCACCCGGAAAACCAAATCAAATTGGATGCAGCTGCCGCCTGTACTGTGTGGACGCATCTTACGTCACGGAATTTCGTGAGGAGAAGCGCACACAAAGTGCAAAAGGAGTCGGACACGCGTAGTATACGGCGGCAATTTTTGCATTCGTCTGCCCACTTGTAGCCGTTGTAGAGCGCAGACGAGGAATCAGCCTTCGTCACGCGCAGGCTGGTTCAGTTCAGGACATCCGCTGCGCAGCTACCTTCCCGCTGAACACCGTTGGTCTCACCAGCGTAGAAAATCTTGTTTGCTGCACCCCGTGAGTGGGGGTGTTCTTTCTCCATCTCATCCGTTATTCCTGTCGCTTATCTTCGCCAACACTGTGTAGTACTGGAAATAGGACTCTCTAGGACCAACATTCACAGTGTCTTGTCGAGCATCGATTTCAGCACCATTGCTGCACTTACTGAGCGACTATACCAGTACACTTCTATCGGCTACGGTCGTACACCCGACTGATATGCTGGTGGAACATAGTGTGTTGCCAAAACTGAACCAGTTTCTGCACCGGTGTGCGACACTCCTTGACAGCAGAGGTGCGCACGCGGAAAGTGGAGACGAAGGCGACAACGTAGTCCTCCCTCGGAGAAGCACCTTGTCTTTCAAAGGCAGATCTGCGAATTCATACTCATGCAGTTTACGTAAACAGGTTGGGGACTCTCTAAAGGGGCACCCCGAGCTTCCCGTACGCATCAGGACTCGCCAAAGCAATAGAGCCCCACACTCACATTCAAAACGCAGCACCTTGTTAGATAAGGGGTGTTATAACCTTAGGAGACGTCAGTGAGCTTATTCTTTGTGTTTCGTACAGTCTACACCTACGACTGGAGTGTTTAGGTCACGGAGAGGCCGTAGCAACCCGCCGATCACTTAGCACCAGTTCTCAACACAAAACTTCCTGACAGCACAACCTGAATGCCTTTCGATTTTTCGTTAGAATCTGTTGTAGTCGCTGCCGCTCAATACCAGAGGTGAGTTCAAGTGTTCGAACTAGCACGCATAAACTCTCGCGGGCAGAAGCAGAAAAGCCCTGGGGGTCGCGTCTTGTAAGATCTGTACAGGAACGCTGCACGCATCAAACTCTATCCCCCACGAGTTTTTTACGTCAACGTGCTTCCTAATCCGTTATGGCCTAAAAAATATGTGAAATCTTCATTAGGAATTGCGTCTCAACTTACGAACCACGAGATGATCCTCGTTGACTCGTTATCGAATGTTTCACTCAGGGAAAATACGCAAAGGGACACGTGCTCCCTAATCATATGTAGTAGAATGGCAGCATTTTTACCTTGCCGCATAGTGTACATTGTGTCAGACCCGCAGAGGCAGAGGATTTCCTACCCTTTAAAACCATGCACGCTCCGCCGGAGTGGTCTGTAGTTGCTGAACGTGTGCTCGCCAAAATAGTCTGGCGGCATGAACACTCTAGAACCTTTCCACAAAGCATGCAAACCTCCATTAATATCATTCACACGGCGCACGCGGTCGTCTTGTCACGGCACACTACACCCTCGTAGTGGGTGTTCAGCGCCAAATTCCTGGAGACTCGCCTTACGTGGAAGCGACACCTTCTGTTTGATTAGGAAATACATGTGCAAGAGAACAGGTAAGCCGTCCCTCTACGACTGTCACATACGAGAGCGTGCAGTTCGTATTCCTTCCAGCTTTGAACCTGCTGGGTTTGACACCTGCGACAATTTCACTTGTAGCTCTCACAAGGGCTGCCTAGCGAAGGCCGCATTTGCGGTCATGTGGCGGCACTTAAACTCGTTTATTTCCTGCATTGAAAACACTCTGCCACACTGCGGGCCAAGCCAGGGACGGAGTGTGCAACTTCTCTCCGCCGCTGGCATCGGATGAACTGTAGCACCTCTTTCTCACAGTCTTACGGGGCAACATGCCGTCCACTCAAAAATACTTTAGGCACAGAAGTTGGTGGATCGAGATGACACCACCTCACTAAGAGATGCCTCACGAGCACGATGGTATGTGCATATATGTACTTCTGAAGTACAACGTCGACTGACATGTGCTGAGATACGTCCGTACCAAGCGTGATGTCGCGGACGGCTGAACGTCTGATCCCCACCTTAGTGTTTCTTCTTGTACATTGTTCTCGAGCACCAGAGTATTCGCAGAGCATCCGTGAAGAACTGAAGGGATATGCAGCTTGGGGATTCGAATGGCTGAGGACACATTTGTTGAGCCTTCACAGAGTTGTATCCCAAGCGAAACACCGCCCGCTGCAGGCCCTCATACGTTTTGTCGCTCGCACTTCCCAGGTTGTGTCCTGAGGTAACTACCAGTCTTTCTACACCCTCACCCCTTTGCATCCCGATTTCGAGAACTCTATTTATCTGCACAACGTTATGCTCCCCATTTAGGACGAACTGTGGGGCTCACCTAACTGCTCATACATAGATTATTTGATACACTGTCTCCCCCCTGACGGTCCTTCCCTGCAGGCATGCACGAAGGTCAGGTTCAACGTTTTATAAGTTCTGAATTAGTCGTTGTTACAACATGCAGGCTACGGCAATGAGTTCTGGAGCTTGTAGCCAACAAGGATGAAATGTGACCGCCCTCATGTCCGCCCCCTTCTTAAAATCGAAACCATGTGCGGGACGGCGCGGGCCCCTCAGTCATTGAAGTCTTCAGTATTACGTGTCCACGTGGTCGAATTACAAGGACACACACGCACGCACACAGTTGAAATTGTGGCCTTCTGCGGCGTGGCTGCGCGGCAAAGAGTGGTGGAAAGCAACCGTCACGCGGTGCGACATGACTGCAGAAGTGTCCACGTTTTGATGCAAACACGGCGCGTCCAATGAGGTCTGTGGGTGTCACCTTTCGCGGGGTCGTGGGACGCAGCAACAGAACAGCTTTTCCTCATCCCGTGCGTTCACGTCTTATCAAGAACAATGACGCGGACTCTCACTGGTACATTTCGTCACAGTGATTGTCTAGTGAAAGACAATCACTATTTCGGCGATCTCAACTCGTACTTACTACGTGCTTAGAGAGGGTGAGATATTCCTTGAGAAAGCCGAGTGAAGATAACGAAGGGACACGAGCAAGTACTACTAATGCTTACCGCACTGGTGTGTTCCACACTGGTGAAAGCCTTTGACAGCGGATCCGCTGCGCGTGCAGGTTCTGCCCTGGTAACATCCTCGCACTCTATTGTGCCTCGGGCCTGATCTAGACTCAGCTACGTTGTGGAAGTAGGGCTAATTCGCACGATAATGCTAAGAACTGAAGGCCTTGTCAACATTAAGTAACTCGCTGCTTCCTCGGCTTTCAGAGGCCCAGGAGGAAGTCGCGTAAACTTCGATATCTTTCTACAAGGAAGCCGCTGCAAAGGATGCTGCAGAATGCGCTGCACGTTGCTGTCTTCTGCAGTTGTAGCAGCCGGCTCCTTCGGAGTACCTCGTTGACGGAGTTGTGAAGACTGTATACCATAGTGAACTGCTAAAAGCAACAACTGGGTCATGACTATGCTCTGGTGAGGAGATTTTAATCTACGTAGGGGGACAGGATGAAAGTATGCTTCTCAGCCCGATATCCCCCTGGAAGGTGACTACGTAGGTAATTCGAGTGCTACAGGTGCCCTTCAGTGAGACGTTCGACAGTTCTACCACCACCCTTGATTGTACGCCAGTCTACAACTCTGTCTTAGGACGGAAGGACAAAAATAAGCTCGTCGGAGTGGCCAGTTTTCTGTACATCAAGCAAGGCGACTCGTTCACCATCGACATATAGGGAATGAGGACTGAAAAAGGGGGGGTGGAGTGGCCACTGCCGCAGCAAACGTTGCCTTCCAATATTCGTAGTTCCTTCGAAACTCACTGCAGGTGTGTGACGCGGCACTGCAACAACTGGCACGGGACAAATCGTACCGCCCTCTGTACGGTAGCCCGGACGTTATTGTGGGACAGGTTGTAGCCAAAAGTGGAAATGCCTGCAGACCACTGTTCGCTGACAAACACTGCGTCTGAACGTTTCGCGTCCAAGCCGCACGCTTACGATCGTGTGTACCATCGACGTACTGCTTCTGGCGTCGGTTCCTTTTAGTTGCATTCTTTGCAACTACTTATGTGAAACGAGCGCTCATGGACAGCAACTGAGTTCAGGAGGAAAGAATACTCAGGTGGACCCGATGTTACGCGTTAGCATCGACCTAACTGCCAGTTGCCAGCGCATGGCGCCCTACAGGATACACGTCTTCGCTCATCTCTCTTTGGTATTTGAGCCCATATCACAGATATATGAGAACATTTGTTTCCTAGTACAATCCACGATTTCGCCACCGTACGTCCCCGTCTTGCAGGTGCAGATTCACGGTGTAGCCGCTCTCGGCGACCAGGAAGAACCGCGCAACAGTGAGGGCATCGGGGTATTACAGCAGGCGCAGCAGGGGCGATACACCTGTATGACAGCAATTCGATTACGAATCAGTGCACACTCTGGTGCAACGAGCATGCGACATTAAACGAGATGCTTGCTGGTCTTATTCTGTATACGGGGACAGGGAAGCAGCTGCTCGTCACCGGGGGGAAGGGCGAAGCAATGCGCAGTATCTTCATTCACCACCGGGGCCCGATTTTCCCTTGCGTCTTTGCTTTCTCCTTCCTCTTCCTCAGGAAATAATTCACACTCTTGACGCAGAAATAAGCAGCGATCAACGAGGTTATTGTCATCTCATTCGGCATGTAAGCACGGGAAATCGTTGCTCGTTGTCGGCGGCTAGAGCAGGACGATGCTTTGTGCAAAGTAATTCTTCACGCAGGACAGGAAGAGCAGTAGGGCCTGCGCACCTAACGACGTGCCGCTCACTTACAGAGACGATGCAGAGTTGTGCTGCTTTGCTATCTACACGGAACTTTAGACAACACTGGAGTTTACGCGCGTTACACCAGGTACTTCTAGTACCTGGTGCTCGCGCTGTGCTGATGCTAAAAAAGTGCAACACGCCCAGTGGAGCAGGGCGGAACCTGAAAAAGGTGCAACACGCCCAGTGGAGCAGGGCGGAACCGCCTCAGTTATGAAGCTAAGTGCTAAACTGCAGGTGCGACGTCTAATAAACCCAGATAAGAAGAGTAGCGCGTGAGGATGCGGCTTCGTCTGCAGTGACGCTGCTCGTAAATTATCGTGGTAAAAAAAACTACATCTCACGGTAACCGGTGACGTCACCTTCTCCTTCTGACGTGGACAACTTCTGCGGTACGCACTGGCTGACATTCTGTGTGACTTCAGCCTGTCGACCCACCACCCCCTGAAAACTGGTTGTGTGTTACTTACTTGAGTAATCCACAGCTGGGAGGTTCCGTATATGACTCGTGCGATCCACGTTGGAAGCTCCACAGATCACTGGTTTGAATATACCAGGGTATACTGGGCAGAGCGCCCCTCCGAAGAGCACGCACAATGGGTATTGTATACTTTTGTTGTGGGTAAACTCGCGACCTGAAACGCACTGCATTCAACTTCTTAAATATTTTACTTTGGTATAGGGTGGCTGTGTAGCACAAAGCGTCAGTTGCGACCAAATTGTGAAATGCATCGAGTGGAAACGAGATTCATGTCACGGGACGAATGTAGGAACATTCAGTACGCAGGGCGCTTACGCAAGCAGCCCTGATGTAATCGTCGATCCGGTGCAAGTAAACTTCTAGCGCACTTTACAACCACGAAGCTAAGTAGTAAATACCGTACGGTGAGCGGGCAGGTGTAAAATGCAAGGCGCTCTCAACAATCTGTGGCTTACGCCAAAATCAATACCATGTGGGCCCTGAGGAAGCTACCTGCCGTTTTGCGAGGTAACAAGTAGGTCCGAAGGAGTTGTGCAGGAGGCTTACGTTGGCGGTGAAACCATTAGTGCAGCTGAGGGGACAGCATCCTCTGCGTAGAAATCTGCTAGGCCTGATGAATACACGCACGTAACGTACTACGATTGACAGGGAATAACAAGAATGACCTGGAGTCACTTGACTTAGAACAGAATACAATTTGGAGTAAGTTGCTCGCTTCGCTCCCGTCAACTTCTTGGGGCACAGCAGCACACAGGCAAGCTGCACCCAGTTTCACCTACTGGTAGGGAGAATAGGACATGAGGTTTCCGTTTGGACGTAACCTACGCTATTGCATGTGGTGTGCGCTTGGTGCGTCCATGCGGATTTCTGGTTTGTGCGCGGTGTAGTCCGCCGGGCTGAACTAAGCTGCGACGACAAAGTTAGTTGAAGCGCACGAGTTGTTGCATAGATCGCAGAGATCGCTGTATGCTCCACTCCTCCAAGATATACCAAGAGGCCCACTAAGGGCAGGCGCAGGTGTGACACAGCGTGTTGATCGGTAGTGACGCATGCAAAGTGAAACGTGGAAGTTTGAGTTATCGCCGGAAGTGCACTGCTTTCTTTGTTCGTTTTTCACGCTCGTGTTTTCCGACAGCGGAGCCGCACGGAGGCGTCCGTCAGATGTACGCGTTGTGACCGAGAAAAGACGATGGAGGTCGTACGGCGGTGCTCGGGAGTGTCACCGCACGCGCCTTCCGTCGGGAGCACAACCTACACGCCTGTAGGACACGGAGATGCGCGTTTAAAAAGACAATTTTAGAAGCGGTGAATCTTCTATGCAGCTGCGCCGAGAAGCGTGAACGGAGTTGGAGTTTCTTGATGTGACCGCAGTTGCAGGCTTAGTGTCAACGGCTCCAGCAGTTGTCACCTGGAGACGTAGGTACTCGGCCACAGCATTGAGCGGCTGTGTTGGGCTCAGTTCCTTTATGTGACGAAGCTTCCTCCGCTTTGCGAAGTCGACAACGCAGTGGCAGATTGCAGCCTTGTTTTGTTGGACTCTACGTAAAGGCGCTGGCGCAGGGGCGTCGGAGCTACAAGTACGACTTGCGTCGGCCCGCGTGCAACCTAAAGCGGCGGTGCACCTCCTAGCTGGTGCCGTTTTCTATTGGTTGTGGGGCTGCGTCCTTCCTCCTGGCTCACCATTTGT
Organism: Sarcocystis neurona; assembly: GCA_000727475.1. Classification (NCBI taxonomy): domain Eukaryota; phylum Apicomplexa; class Conoidasida; order Eucoccidiorida; family Sarcocystidae; genus Sarcocystis; species Sarcocystis neurona. The sequence goes on from KL647305.1 coordinate 2,542,785, forward strand.
CCGCTGAGCAAGCAACGACCCAACAAAGAGTTGCATACCGACAGCCACAGCACACCAATTCGTGACCAGTGGCGGTCAGTGACAGTCCGTGCAGCAACAAATTCCAAAGATACTTATAGCACAAGTCGTGTCGAGGCACGTGTTTTGGTACCATTTTGCATGGGGTCGCGCTAGCCGAAATATGATTTGGGAGTGTCGGATATTAGCGCTATTGGCTGGGCCTGTGGGTATTGTGGTGCTCCTGTCTTTGGACAGTGTACGGTAACCACAGCGAGCGTTGTTTTGGACGTCTGAACAGTCTCTGTAGCGGCTCACAAGAGCCCGCGCGGAGTGCTCCGCCCTGCTTAAGACAACATGAGAGGAGGAGCCGTGTCCAGCTCACGCGGAAATAGACGATTCAGGCCCCGATCGATTGTCCTTGATTGAGTCCTTACGCGCAGGGCATTTTGCCTGAGTGCCGCTGACTTGCTGAGAACGATATTAGGCTAGGTCGGTACCAAGGTGCTCTGCATGCGTCTCGCTGCATTTTGCTCGCCTCACTGGTACAGTACCCTTATATGCGTCGCTTGATGCTCTTTCTTTCTCTCGTTGTCCCCTCTGTCGCGAGACAGGTGCTGAGTGCTGCTATTTCGATCATGCTCTTGAAACTCTGGCAACAAAATCGATCTAGGAGGGAGGAGCGTGTAGGGCAGCGCAGCATCAGATGATACGCAGCCGCAATCACCTTGTGGTGTGTATATTGGTCGTGTGGAGTGGTCACGTGTTCTGCTTACGAGTGCTCACATGTTCTATGAAAATATCTGCTTCAACTTGCGAGTACTTTGGCGGTGCACTACGTGTACATGCACTTTGGCGCACGCACAAGGGAGGGGGGCGCGTACTTTCAGTTCCACGTGCACACGTGTGTCTGTTTTTGTCGGTGTGTGCACACAAATATCTGCCCTTGCCTGCATGGGCGCTTTGGATATCCCCACTCATGCAGATGGAGCTTAGCTGAATTCCTGAAAAGCGCGTCTGCTTTTAGATGCTTCCGGACTTTTGTACGCTGCCTTTCTTGCACAAACGCCCCTACGGCTGCTTGTAGCCCTGCCGTGCACGACGTTGTTTGTACTTGCGGTCACCCGGACTCGACAGTACCACTGCCTACGTATGCCTATATCATTCAGCAATTTGTGTGCGTGCAATGCACGTTGATCCTGGTATTTGCCCGAGTCTCTAGCTGCGAATTATTGCAGCTGCTGGTGGGAAAGTGAACACTTCTGCACGCCAACGATTATGCATGTGAGTTGATGCCTGCGTTGGTCCCTGAATGCATGTGCTGCCAAGTGCTTCTGCATTTTAACGTCTATACAAATAAAGGTGCGAAGGTTCAACGCCCGCCTGCATACACTTGTGAACGTTATCATGTGGTTCCCGATGCATGCAGAACTTTGGACTGACCACTAACGCTGCGCGTCAGAAGCCGTGAGCGCTGATGTTCACGCAGACTAAGATGTTGGCGAAATAGAATAAGATTTTGAGAACTTGCCCCCCTCGCAAGAGGTTTTGGCGTTATTCGTGGGGTCTGAGGATGGCCTCTCTACACAGACTTGGAAAGAGTGTACGTATGAGATTGCGAGGAGGCTGTACTTGCAGATGGTATGAAGAGAAACCCGGTGTGGTGAAAAAGTATATTGCCTGAAGCGATTTTCACGGATGGCTGGTGATAAGTCTTTTGGAGACGTTTCGAATAAGGTCAGTAGGACTGCGGAAACTTTCAGCGAGTCTCTTGCGTAGTGGGTCTGAGAATACCTGCGCAGCTCACTCTCCCGAAGAGCACCTGGGAAGGGATCATTGAAGGATAATGTAGAATGACTTGAGGAAATGCAGTCTGTGCACATGTTAAACAACGCTAGAAGCTGGCGATTGCAGGACTTTACACAAGAACGCTAGCCGGGAAAAGCTGTGCCCTATCTTTTGCGTAAGACGAATTATTATCTCGTGGGTGTCCCCGATGCAGAAGTTCTTCTATTCTGACGCATCTCAACTTGGACGACGTGCAGCATTCAGCGGAGGCTGCCTGGATTCACAGTTTAGGTACACCTGTGATTCTGTGCTGGATGGAGAACAGCGTGTTCGAATGTGGCTGCTCTCTCATCTGTTCGGACGCAGTAGAACTTCTGTGTTTATGAAGTTGCAGAGCCACAGAAAGGAACCTTTCAGCTGGTGCGAGAGTGGAGCTATCACAGGATGAATCTAAAGGGAGAATTTAGGTGCAGAAAGGAACCTTTCAGCTGGTGCGAGAGTGGAGGTATCACAGGATGAATCTAAAGGGAGAATTTAGGTGCTGCACTTGAGACAGCGTAGTAGCTGCTGTGACAGATGGAGGGCCTGACACAACTTGAAAATTTTCGCAGCTGAAAATTCGAGATTCCTGGAAATATCTATCGACTGCTGGAGCTCCGCAGTAAAGATTACGGCTTGTCTCCGCTTCACTGAATCTGAAAGTAAAAAGGGGATTTTCACTCGGAAGAAGCGGTGGAATGAGGCGCGCTAAAAACTGTAGCATCTGTACAATACTGCACACTTCAGCGCCTTCGTATGTTGAACAGTGACGGGTGAAGTTCTACAACTTGAGTGAAGATACGTGGCAGCGGAGAGGCGGAAATAGGGACTGCTTGGCTCGGCTAGTAGCCGCATATTCAGGCACCCTACAAGAGAAGTAGAGACAAAGGAACGAAACGTAGGGGAGGACAGCGATGATGAGATACGAAAGCGACTGAAGTGCTACCATGATACGAAAGAAGAGACTGCTTCTTTCTGACCGTAGAGTCCTTTGAAGGTCTTTTTTTTCAACGAGTAGGCAACATGCACAACATGCTTTCTCGCAAGCTGTTGCTACCTTAGCTCCACGTTTCACCAACGGACAAACTAGGAGATCCTTATAGCATGTTTGCATGCTATGTGAGCCTGCCGTGGCAAGGTGGGAGAGACGTAAAGTGATAGCACAGGCAGTAGGACACGCAGCACAGCAGCCTGCACAGAAGTACACACTGTAGGTGCGGCGGTCGTAAGAAGCGAAACAGCAGTACAAGTGGCAGCACACTCTCCAACGCAAGCATCAGCCACATAAACATCACCGCACCAGTGGCACCAGAAGCACAACATACAGGACCAACAGAACTATAAGCAGCAGTAGCACTCGAGACGCAGTAGACGCCAAAGCAGCAGACGAGAGCGGCTGCAGAACAGACTCCAGTTGAATAAGCAGCGGTAAAAGAAGCACACGGCAATAAGACAAGGCACAGCAGGAGAGCAGATCGCAGCAGCCGTGGCTGCACACACAGCAGCAGCAGCTGAAGTGTCAGCGTCAAAGAGGTCACCGGCAGAAGCAGCACAAAGAGGCGGCCAGATCGACAAACGGAAACAGGGGGCAGCAGCTGCCGCACAACAAGTAGCAACGGCGAAGCAAAAGCAACCGAACACATCGCAAACGACGCAGCGCGGCACAACAGGAAGAGATCAGGAGCTAAACTAGGAGGGACACGAGGAGGAGCGCAGCAGCAGCAGCAGTACCGGCACTAACACCAGCGGCAGCAGGAGCGACACAGAAATTGTGGAAGAAGCAGCACAAGAAGCACAGCAACAGCAGCGCCGGAAACACCAGCCGTTGAAGAGGTTGCAGGAGGAGGCCCGCCGCAAGGGGCGCCAACAGTGGGAAATGGTAGCACCGGCAGCACGTGTCGCAGCATGGAGACCACTTGTACCTGCAGAAGAAGCACCAACATTTGCCTAAGAAGCGCGCCTCACTCGAATCATACGAAGGAGGAGCATACGCGATAGCAGCGCTGGCAAAAGTGACGTCGGCAGCTACGCAGCATGCACCCGGACTACGAACACAAGAAACAGTAGACGTTGCACCACATGTCGCGATCGAACAGGAATCATCATATGCGTTAGCATAAAAGGTAGTGGCGGCACCACAAGGTACCGCATCAGCCCCAGAACCACAGTGTTTGGAACACACGCAGTGGTAGCACAAACAGAGGCAGTAGCACGAGCTACCGCAGCAGCAAAAGCAGCAACAGCGGGACCGTGTGTAACGGGATAGTTGAGAACAAAGTTTTCGGCTCGAACTATCACAATCGCTGCTTACCAACCTGAACCAGGGAGTCCCTTGGTGAGAAGAGGATCGTCCGCCTCGTCCTGAACCCACGTTTTACACCGTCGTGCGTGTTTGGGAGCGTATGTGAGATAAGATGCATTCACCTGCCCAGGTAGGTGTGGACGCGCTTCTCTGTAGCATTTCCGGAATATTCAAAGGTATGTGGGTGCCTCTGTACTTATTTTTCCGTCGAAAATGGGTACGACGTAAGGCTGTGTCGCCTTGGTATAGTGCACGTGTAACATTTGTCGTGCGTGTGCGGTAGAGTTTTACAGAGGGACACACTGCGACCTGAACGCAAATGTAGTTCATTTTGTGTATACAGGTGTGTCTGTGTGTTCTTCCTGGTACGCAGTTCGCATGAGCAGACCCAGCGTAGTCTCGCAAGGAGGGTGTGTGAACTTTTACTTTCATACACGTGCTGTGTAGTCGCATACACAGAACGACAATCGCGTTTAGATGAACCGCACAAGTTGAGTCTCCGTTTGCAACCTGGGTCTTTTTGGCCCGATTAACAAGAAGCAACATTTTGCATTTTTATTTTGAAGCAAGACGCAGGTTGCGGGTGTACTGGTCTACTCCTTTGGTCTGCGGCTGGCTGTTACAAAACACAGCGTGACTGCCAAGCACGCAGCTCCGCGACGCTGTGCAGCTACGAACAGCGGATTCTCAACCACTTTTCAAGTCTCCCCAGGACACCCTAATTGTTAGGGAAACAATTTACACACGTGCGTGTAAATGTTCTCCTCCAGCCTCTTGCACAGTAGCAAGACTCTGGAAAGCTCGCTGGGGTGGCGAATTGATTCGGTATCACGATATTGTTGCTGCAAAGGAGAGATCGCAAGAGTAAATCCCCGACGTTGCTAATGAGTGTGCGCCCGCCGCCCTGACTATCCTGGTCCACGTGTACGAATTGCAGACAGTTGCGAGCATCGACGCAAGAATATTTTTTACCTGTGATGAGTTCAGCGGCGCGTACCCCGCGTCCGTGATCCCCACAGAAGGCGGTGGTGAATTTGGTGAGCCCGCTGCAACCATTCGAATCTGTGCGGAATAGTGAGATACAGGTGCACACAAAAGTATCTAAGTACTTATTATTCTGCGGCTTCATCCTAAATCTCATATACAGTGCGCAGGACGCACTGCCCTGCGTCCTGAAATGTCCTGGCTCCTGAAGTGCTAAAAGTGGTCGCGTGTAGTCCCTTTCCAATGCGCTGGGTGAAGAAAACCAGCCCAAATACACCGTCGCGTATAATCCACCAAAAACGCCACAAATCGATGTGCACCAACTGCGCATCTAGTGGGACGATTCCTCCCGCGCGAAAGGCGTGAACTCTGTTGATTCCTGGAAACTGTTAGCAGCATATATCAGGTGACATATGTCACACGCAGCTCCCCTTGCCAATACAGCTAACAATATCTGCTTGCGCAGAAGCGGTGCAGATGTATTGAAATTGTAGCAGTGATGGGTCTGCACCCCTCAGTGATGGCTGCCACAATCCTTTCCCTCGTACTATGAAGGTCACGTTCGTGGCGTGCGTGCCTGAGCGGAACTTGCGTCGGCGTCACTTCACGGAGTGAGCTGTGGCCGCGGCAACACCTGAGCAGCGCGCCTGGCCGCGCTCAAATGTTTACCGAAAAGAGACGTCCAGCAGTCAACAGATACCTCTCACTGCTCAGACACAGTTCGGCCCGCAAAATACACGATGTAGGACTGCTTACCTGGAGAAGGGTTTGATTTTTTGTGAGCACTCAAGCAAAATCATACTTGATACAGAGCCCTCGGCCTCCTTGACGTCCCCTGCATCAGGCGAAGAAAACGCCGCGAAGGCTAGTATCGGCCCAGTATTACATCATGAGTGTTAAAGTGTTGAAGCAGCGGGAAGTGGCGACGACTAAGTACCTGTCTCGACTTGTTCGCCGTAAACCATAGAGTTAGCTTCTCAAAATTCCTGCTCATACAATGGGTCTGTATATTAGCGTGTCACGCGTGCACCTGCGGGTTAGCGACTACGATTTTTGATTGGCGACAGCCATGCTGCAATCTGGGGTGCCTCTACGGAGGGCGGCAGTGGACCTATCTATACATTGTGCGCGCGTATCTTATTCGTCGGCATGCGACGCATTGCAGACACGAACCCGATGTACTAGGAGGCTTCAGAAATCCCCGGCCGCCAGACGTCCCCTCACACGTAGACAAGAAAGCTGAGTATGTTGTACATCGGGCTCGTTTATGCGTCCGCACAACGCTAAGAAGACAGTAGGTTTTTTCATTTCTACGGTATCAATCTCTAAACATTTTTCCGCCGTCCTTCCAAAACTGCAGAATGCGGGACCGTTTGACATCGGGGCGTGCGTCCCGAAACCCACGCAAGCTTGGCAAATTGTACGAGAACAGTTGGTGTTTGAAAACGCCTGCGTTCACTGCCCGAGTAAAGCTGAGGACGCAGGATGAATTTATGTGAACTGTCACGCGCGAGGGTCGACATTTTCTCATCTTCTGCTGTTTGCAGCGTGAATTCATCCTCTCCGCGACCATATAAAAACGAACAAGCACTGCGAAGACGTTGGCTCGCACTTCTTGCGACGGCCCTGTTGCTGTCTCTTGCGAGTATGAACCGCTTTTTTTGACAGGAAACGATAGCGATGCAAACGCCCTTTCTGCGCAGTTGCTGACACGTCTATTATCGACGCAGAGGGTCTCCAAATTAACACCAAATACCGGCATTCTCTCCCCCCCATAATGCACGTGATAGATCGTGACGGAGCTTCGTATTTATTCAACGCACTTAAATGACCGTACGCTTCTCTACAGTGTGTAGACTGTAAGGACTTGCACTCTTCACTATTTGGGGTTCCACGTGGGCAGCCGCACCTCCTGCAGGGTGAGGCAGCTCCAGTATCAAATCGTGTTCACACTACCGCACGGAAACAGACGTCAAGTGAGTGGTGACTATCGGCTGCAAATCAACGTGTGGAATAATTTAAATTCGGTGTGGGCGTACTGCAAATCATAATTAGTCATTGAATGCTTTTGTGACGGCGGGTTTCTCCGAAAAAGAGAAGCGATTATGTCTGTTGGAGGCTTCCACGTGCTGCACCTACATGTTTCTGTGTGTACACGCAGGTTTTCCGAACGGTGTGAGCAGGAAGCTCGTGCGTCGAATCCTCGCAGGAAGTTGGATCACTTCACTTCCCCTACCCGCCGATCCACTTGCAACCTGTCGACCTTTCTCGATTTTTGTGGTGTTGCAAGTCGACACTACTGGAACAACAGCGACGGCACTGGTGGAGACATACACCTGACTACACTCAAAGGTTGAGGACACCAACGCTGGTGGAGCGAAAAAGATGATAAGATTTCCTCTAGCAAAACTGTTGTAGGCCAATTTCTTTCCCCTGCTACTTAGTGTCGGCTTAGGGGAGTGCCGCGGGAACGTAGACTCGTGTACTTCTTGACACTGACTACGGCACTTTTGAGTAAGCAATCAGTAGAACCAGCGTCGCTATCCCTGGGCACGGTGGTCTTGCAGGGAACCATGAGGACGAGTAAGTTTGATAGGAGGCTGACGATGGTAGAGCCATACAAGCTGCCGTCGACGTTTTGTTGGGGAACGAGCCGCGGAACTACCCGAAGAATCATTACTACGAGTTCACACTCTCACGACTTCTGCTTACATTACAGTACTAAATTCCTTCACGTAGCGGTAGTGTTCCGCTCGTCTAGTAAACCTTTAATGCGTAGAAAACGGCCGCTACATTCGCGAAAGGAAAATACACTGGAGGTACGTGCAGTGTGCGCACGTGTGCAAGCGGGCAGAGTGCGGTCCACAAGAAAGTAGCTCTTGAAGTGTAAGGGCGTTTTCGAGAGGTAGGAATGCTCAGCGGGTCAAGCATAGAATGGTGAGGACCGGAAGTTCTTTCACACACGTAATATCGTCGACTACTCTGACCCCTACGTTTCACAAGTGCTCTGCTTCTCTGTTTCCTTTAGTGACAAAGTACACTGTCGGGGTCCTCGTGGGGACGACAAGTAGCATCTGGTGTGATTCACGCGTTACGTGTTCTGCGTAATGGAAAACGGATAGCCTGTGTACGAAGAATACCTTTCGGTGTTTCGAAAGTGCTTGTGGAGAAGTGCGTATGGGAACGGAAAGTTTAGTTGTGCCGTGAGCTGAAGGGGACGCAGCACGGAGGGGGCCAGTCACCGTCGGAGGTGATTACTGACACACGGCTAATACCTTGAGGTTTGACTGGTGAAGAATCAGTCAACAGGACAAGTACAACTTTGGTCACCTCATTACACTCTACCTTGTTTTTTATTGAACGCCGCGACTTCTGCGTGGAGCTTTCTACCAGTGTGCGCACGATCTAGCACGCACGAGATACTGCGTGCCAAGGCTTCACCTGAAGGCCGTACCACGGCGCCCTTGTAGATCATCCGGCCCGAACTTTGCAGTAACACAACTGATTGTAGCGAGGCGTCAGAGGAGAGAAGGCTGTGGCTTGTTGGGCAAGTGGGAACGGGTGCAGCTGTGGGTTTGAAATGATTCTTTTTGTTGGGTGCTGCAAAGCGAAGCGGAGACGGTGGAATTAGGACGCAACGGTGTGTCTGTCAGGCTGTCTGCCAAATCGAATCCACTCGGATGCGGGGTTTCATTTTCACATTTGCGCGGCAGAGTCAGGTATGAAAACTGTTGTGTTTTGTATCAGATATAAGGCGGTGGGACAATTCTTTTCAGAGCTTACTGAGACCTGTAGGTTTATAATTCCTGCAATCTTCCTGTGGATCTGGTTCAATCTATGGTGAGAGGAGAGAATAAAATCAATCAGTGATAAATGCATGGCATCTAGATTCGTTTGATAAATCAATGTTCGCTGCGACAATGACTTGATGATCAGGTGAAGAGCCAGTGCGCCGGGCTCTTGAAGAGTGTCGGCGGCTGGCAGGCCCTTCAGATGCCACTCTTAATGAAGTGGTGATCTATTGAAGTCTAGTCCAGAAAGTGTAACGAATTAGGAGAAGAGACCATCCGGCTTGCTTTGCCCACGCGTAGGGGGGGGGGGGACGTTAGCTATTGCGGCTTGTGCGTTGGTATGTTCGCGTGCGGTCACGCACCTCATGAAGTTGGTCGACAAGAACCCCAAGTTACGCATCGTGCAATTTCTATTACGTAGCGTTTATGACGGACAATGTAAGGAAGTGACTGGACTGGACTGGACTGTATGCTACGGTCCATTCTCCCTATGTGGGCCGGGACTTAGTTGTAATTTTAGGTTTCTGTCCCTGCAGCGGCGGAAAGAAGTGGTACTTGCTATATGACCACTGGGAGCTGAAGCCTGAGCAACTGGTTACGGTGCAAGACCATATGTGGCAGTCTTCCGTTAAGAGCGAAAACATCAGTGTGATGAGGAGGGGTCGTCCTCCGCACTCTGAGCCATATGAACACTGTACGGTTTCAGATGGAAGCCAGCATACAGGCAGACGGTATGTATTTTCTCATGGGTCTTCTATAGATTTATGTATGGGGACTGTCCGTGTGGATTGCTGCGGCCTCCAGTAACCTGTGAAAATGGTAGGAATTTGCATCGAAGGCAGCACGTCCAGGCTGATTCGACAGAAGAAGTGCCCCGGTCATTTCAGCGGCCTGGTGCGGCGTGCAGTCCGACTTCATGTCGTACGTAGGGTTTAACGTAGCTGGAACGGTTCACCTGTGAAGGGTGCTTTACTGGGTTGTTACGACAGTCCTTGCCAAGCTCACCAACCATAGCGAGCGTGGAGACTGAGAGACGCGGCCGTTGATTTTGAGCGCTGATCGAAAATTTGTGAAGCTGCCGAGATCGGCGGCATGCGCAGAGCGCTGCGTTGCCTGATGCACCTGTACACGTGGGAGTGTTTCTCTCTACGAAGCACATGATGTTATGGGAAAGCCCAGGCATTTTTCCGCTCCAACGTTCGTCGGAACAAGGAGATGTCCGCAAGGAGATGCAGATTCTCAGAATATTTGCGGTATGCAGACCTACGTTGGGACGAGGGCCTGAAGTGGCCACCAATGCCTGCAAACTGAGAAAGGGTGGATCTGGCTGCCGCAAGGTAAGTACGGCACTCCCAGAACTTGTTTGTTGTTGCTCATTTCTCCATGCTCGCCATACTCGGCGAATGTGGCAAGCGCGGTTGTTGCAAGACTTTGAAAAAGTGTCCGACGCAAACGATGAGACGGCAGGAAACGTGTCAGACGTAGGTTGTTCGGTTTGCAAATTCTGGTGCCACCTGTAAGATAAACAGGGAGCAAAAGTGGTACCCTTACTTTTCGTCTTGCAGAAGTCTTCGGCGCAGAATTGAACAACAGCGGGTAGCGACAACGACTTCTTTCCGCACTGTTAAGTTTAGTTGCTTAGAGAGTGACCAGGACATAATTGACAAGAGAAGGTGTAAGACAGATACCTAGGGAGAAGCGCGGAGATTAACAGCCTTGGAACTCGACAATTTCTATGTTTTAAATTCTTGCTTCTCTGTCTGTTCCTCCCTTTCAGGAAAGAGACCTCCGCAAGAGTAAAATCCACGTGTGTGGGGCCTGGATTGGCTTGCAAGTGTAATTGAAAACAAAGCGTCATCGGCAATCTGTCAACTCCAGGATACGAAGCAAGGAAAGAGAGGTCAATCTGTCTTGGAAACGGACCACGGTCGAGAACGGACAACAAATTATGGAGCGCTCTTCCCTGGAGTGCACACCCGTGGCATGAACTGTGCATGGAGATCCTCTCTGTTACGCTGACAGGATTTGGTCTGTAGGAGGAACTCCTTGGAGGGTCAAATATGCATATAAAAACCGTGCGAGCTCCTTCGCCTGAAACGAACTCTGGCGGAGTGCAAGCGAGTCGTTGCCAAAAAAGGGAAGGGACGGTTGCAACCTCACACAGGCACGCATACGAGGCGGACTTAATAGAGAAACGGTTGCCAGAAGTCCAGGGCGATTTCGAGCGAGTGAACTTGTCTCCCATGGCCATAAGCAGTAGAGGCGTGATAGACGACGTGGACGTGTTTGACTTCATCAGCATGTAGAGTGCTTATCACCTGCCTGTGCAGCAGAATGCAAACTTAGCGGTGTTCAATCTGTTCCAGAGGCAAGGAAAGGTGACGCGGCAGGTGAAGCAGTTGTGTGAACTGAGGTGGAATTTAGTCCTTAGCACGATGTGTCAGCAAGGACAAGTAATATTGTGATGCCGGTCTGTTTTGTTGCTGAAGCGTGCTGTGCGGTGCGAGAATTGATGCCCTTTTTTGAGGAGCTGGATTTTTAGACGAACTTCTACACAAACGGTGAACAGGACGAGAAGCTGGAGCTCGTGTGTGAAGCACTGCTGTTGAGCAATGTAGAGGGTAAGGAGAAAGGCGACACTCGTAGACAAAAAAAAGATGCGTAGACTTCGTTTCTTCAAGATGAAGAGGAAAGGAGACAAGCGATTTTGGATGGCGTAACTTTCAGCCACTGCATATTCGTGCGCCACCTGACTATGGATGTAAGGCTTGAGGAATCAGGACAGATCTGACAGGAGCGCGCCTCATGAACGATTTACCCGCAGGAAGTGTTGTAGGTATTTTGCAAAAAGAGAACTTCCTGTTTGTTGCCCCCCCTCTTCGTAATGGGGGCAATACACTTTCGTTTCTCACACGTGTTTGGGGGAGTCGTAGATCTGTTGGAAGGCAGCAGGGACAGAGTTGACGTGAAAACGGTGTTGGTCGATGGCATATTGAGCAGCAGGTGAGTACTGCAGAAAGGGTGTGAACTTTGAAGTTCCGCGCGACCGTTAAGGCATCTGCTGAGGAAAGCGTTTATGGGCCCCACGGATGTGTTTCCGTATTTCCTCCCTGACAAATCTGTGTGTACATCTGTGGATATCCTGAATCACGTATAGAGGTTGGAATGGCATACGGGAGGCACCGGAATTCGAGCAGGTAGCGAGGACGATCTGGGGTCACAGGGCGAAGGCGGAAGCCCCTACAAACGTGATCCAGCCCCAAGAACGTCGACGGAACGGTAGTGGTCGTCTACTGGAAACCTGTTGAAAAGTGCATGAATCACTGTTTACTCCACGCAGTCAACGCCTCCAGCGGCAGGTCGCTTCTGAAGAAAGCCAAGAAGAAGCAGCTGTTGAAGGGATGCTTCTCACGGAAGAACAAAAAACTTTCTATCTCCCGGGAGTCGGCAGAATGTGTTACGCAACACTGCTGCTGCAACCACTAAATGTGGTGGACGAGGGATGTCTGAGAGGAACTTGCTGCTGCGGCTTAGGCGCCCCAAACGCGCAGCACCCTGGCGGATTCCTCAACGCGCCCTTTTTTGCGCCTTATTTCAGGCAATGTTAATCTTTTCGAACGACTCGCCCTTTTTCTTTCTGCGTGTACATGCCATTACGTATTTCCTTCAGTGTGCACGGAAGGAGAGAACAACGGTGGCCAAAGGCTCTGGGGTGACAAGCGCGGATGGGGGTTTCGCCCGTATCGGTGCGTGAACGTTTGGACACTCTCTTCTGCTGCCGAGCCACGGGCACGATTTCGACGAGCTTCCTTGCACGAGTGTACTCGCGCGGAGCTTCAACCCTGGTATCCTGCTGTCGGACATGGGTAAGACGTCGAACAAAGGCGGCTGTAACTGAACACTGTGGTGGCTTAGATTCGGGTAAGGGGCAATCTCCGACTGATAATGGTGGTCCTGTGCGTGAAACACCAGGTTTGGATGGCCTTTCTGAATCGGCGGTCATTTTCTGAAGCTGTCCCACTGAGGTCCCGTCCTGGTGAGAGAGCAACGCTTCCGGTCTGTAGGCTTCCGGGCCCTTACTCCTTCCTATTTGTGGATGAATTATGATTGAAACAACTGAACTTCGGCGGCGACATGCAAGAGAATACTATCCTTGGGTATATGGGAAACACGGCGAGGATAGCATGGACAGATCAACTGGAATAATTCGGTGTCACTCGCCCGATAGTTTGCTTAGATTTCGAAACTACTTCTTCAGATGTTTGGTGTTCCCTGACTACGTGGCGTGTAACCATGCAACATCATATGTTCCGCTTGGCTTCCGATGCTCGAGTGGCTGCATTGCAGGAAGCGGTGCTCTAGATGCAGGGGGGGCTGCAGCACGTGAACCCTTTGCTGTGCCTGCCCCCCGACAAAGGAGTTGGTGTTGCGCTACCAGAACCAAGGCGAGACGGAGCACGAAAAGGAAAGAACAACTATGACGTCACCAGAGGCACCTCTTGACTGCAGAATCAAACGATGCTATAGGATTATTGTTGACAGTCAAGATGGGAGCGCGCGCACTTCAATAAGTTGCAGAAACATTGTCCAAGAATGCTCGAACGTCTGTGAACGGTCGACTTCGAGGTGACAACCTCGTCACCAGCAAAGGAACGAGGACTCAATATATACACACCTAATATATATGTACATGTATAGAAGTATAAGGGCTGAGAGCGATAAAGATAATGAGACGTTGTAGACGCGAAGCACCAGCCCTCTGGATGAAGTGGATTGCACACTAAGAAATGATTTTGCGCACAGTGGGACACCGAGAGGCAGCGCTTCAGAGACGAACTCCAGCTTGTAGGTAGCACACTGACTTGAAGAGGGAACACGAGGAGGTTTTGTACGGGGACGTATGAGAAGGGAACCGAAGAAGACCCGGAACTGTCCACAATACCCCGCGTGTCGACCTTTCGACGACTGGTGCGCCCCGTCGCCACGAAATGCCATTACAGAGGCAGTGATGATGTTTTGAGATTAACTTCGCAGAAGATCCAACGTCAGAGAACACGCGGCCAGCTGTATGTGCACCTTCAGAAGGGATGCGCAAGTTGTGTCGCTTTCTGCATTCAGCTGCTCATTTGTGTGCCTCTGATATCCGACGCTGCACGACGATTCAACTTATAAAGCTTGTTCCAAGCCAGCCCATGTTCCAGTTTGTGCCACCCGCTTTTTATGTAATGTGTGAAGAGGCACGAGGTGAAGAGAAAGCACTGGGGCATGCCGGAGGTACACCTCCTACTTGACATTGATTTTACACCTTATTGTAGGCATGCGGCTGCGTGCGTGAAATGGGACTACGCGCTGGGCACTGCGAGTTTCTGAGCAAGCGTCGTGTGTAGCACAATTGCGCATCCCGTCTCTTTCGCTGTCTGCGCCGGACCAACACTACGGCTTTATGCGCCTTTTTTTTGGTGAAAAGCCATGCAGGAGCCAGTGTGTACTGATCTGTTCATACCTCTAAACATGGTGGTTGTCCTTCGGGACTGTTGCACCCTTTGAAGAGGTGCAAAACGCTTCAACCCGCGTGGGCGAGTAGCCACGCGGGTTGATTTGCCGCTACTGGTGTCAACCAGCGGCCAGGCGAGGATTCTGGTAGGTGCCACGTAGCTGGCAATCTGTCGGAAAAACACATATCGGCTGCATAGGTAGGAGGACACTCACACGCCACATTCGTGGTGCTCTGCGTTGTAAACCCAACCACTAACAAGCAGTTACCACAAAGTAAGACACTGTGCGCTGCAGACGCCAGATAGTCGCTTCGGCTATTCTTTGAAATGCCACGAAAAGAGTAAGATGGAAGTGAAAATGCGATGTGACACATCTACGGCACCTGGACTCTACTTTTAAGCGTACTAACAGTGGGTCTGTAATGCAGACAGTCGCACAAAGATCTTTTCGTTGAATATCCCTTGAATGAACACTTCATGCACACCCGTCGCCGAACCGCAGACGGGCAGAATGCAGTGATGGGACTTGGAAACAAATGGGGCTTTGTTTATTGCCAAAGATGGCGTATGTACAAGAAGGAGTGCAGCGCAAGACAGTCTTGGTAGAGTCATCTACTGATCCAGCTGTAAATGCCACGTTCAGTGTAAAACATGGTTGAAAACGATGTTGTGGTCGGGTATGAACGCGTACCCAGCGCAGGTGCCCGAAAGTACGCCGAAAAGTCAGGTCCGTGGCGACTTTTGCGGTTTAATCGGTCGCTTTCGCATGGGGGTTAGCCGACCTGCTTCCTCGTGCATACGGGATTTCTGAACGCTCACGATTCTTGTGCAGTCTGGGACCGCTGACGGGAGGAGGCACTGAAGAGGTTTTTGTGTAGTAGTCAAATTTCACGAACAGAAGCTGAGATCTGACATTTTCAGGCGGTCGTCACGTTTCACGATGTAGAATATGCATTCGCTTTTGATCATGGAAGGCAGGACGCCTATGCAGAAGACTACCAGTTCGTGCGGGTGCGCAAGCATGAGAGACTCCACCCTTCGACTTTCACGAGAGTAAGCGAAAGTGTAGAGTGTCTCCCTTTTGACGGAGAAAGGCAGACGACCGTAGAACGATGGAGAGAATATGGTATATGCCGAGCGGAGAGGTTACTCCAAGACGGCTCGATCCGCGTGGCCTTCTCATTGCGCCCTTGTAGCTTTTGAAAACGTTGAACTGAGCTATAAACATGCAGTGTGTTCGACGTGAATCAGCGTGAAGCGTAGACCATGAAGAGAGTGGTCGGAATGTTAATTTGTCCGTAAACATGCGCTGCGAGTGCACTTAGTCACTTGCTCCGTTTTTCTTTGTAGACGGTTACGGAGTGAGCGTGTCTTGTCCAATTATTCGTGTAGCATGGTGACGTGCAATGCAGCGAAGGCTCTCACGAATAGGGCAGCTTTTCTTTCTGGGGCAAGTTCACGACGTTTGCGCACGAGCCGTAATTGTAGAACATGTCAACTGGGTCCATTGGGATCTGCAGGGGACTGTATTTGAGGAATACGGATGCGTCCTGGTACAGCCGTAGCAGCTTCGTCTGCATCCTGTATTGACATTGACCTTCACGAATGCATCGGCAATGCAGCTCCCCCGCGAACACTGTGATGGACCGATTTCCGGCACTCACTCGTTCATGGTGTCTACTCCGCAGTAGCAGGTCCGTATAGGCTCAAGTTCAGCACCGTTTGCCGATGCACTGAAATGCATGTCCGCATTAGTGTCGAGATGTAGCGTTCGTTGACGGGTGAGCGTGAGCACCGCTTCATCACCCAGGTATTCAGGATGCGTTGCGGAATTACCCGTCTTCGTTGGTGTCGCGTCACGCTGACCCACATTGTGCAGTGTTTTTCCGGACTGATTTCCGGGAGATCTAGGATTCGTTGAGGTTATTGTTGACCACTATTGATTGCGTGCGTTGCACGTTTTTGTGGGTGTGACCCTCCGAAGTGAGAATTCCTGTTTTACAGATGTTGCTGCCAACTTACTCCGAGTTGCGTGCTGCGCTGAATTATTTATTCTTTACCTTTACGTAGACAGGGGGGAGCAGCTTCTTTGAGAGTGCTACAAAGCTTCACCCTGTCCACTCCTGAAGGCCGCTTGGGATTTGCTCTCGCCCTTAGTATACGTCGTTAGGTGCGCACCACGTTGGACACTGAGACAGTTCCTTGTCAGCGGAACAGGATGGTCGACAGAAACTGACTAGCCGCCTGCTCAGATGTAGTTGCCAATGTACGGGTTCAATTTCGTGTTGCCTGCAGGGGGAAGCCGCAAGGCAACTAGTGCACGACTGCACTTCGTCAGTGGCTGGGAGAAGCGCGCAGGCGATTAATGATGCTCGTTCGTCTGTGGAGTTGTGTGAGATCAGGGGGGACGCGGTCGGACAACGAGAGACAGATCGTGACCCCCAGCATGATTCCAACAGAGAGGACGCGTGGGGCAGGAAAACGTGGCACGGAAGGCAGTGCGTGCTGCGCCTGTAAGACGGCGTACTGCCAGGAGTGAGTTGAACGCACCACGCATGTAGTCTGCATATGCTTGAAGCTTTTTCGGCGCTTCAGGCACTCAGGAGAAAGTGGGCTGGTAGGTTTAAGGATTCACTGTACTGAAGGGGATGCACGGCAAAACATATGTGAAGAATGTGGTGCAGCGTGTGACATGGAGAACAACGGAGGACGGCTGCGGGGTAGCGTATTGAACTGCACACTTTCAGTTTTTCAAGGATTAACTGATGGTACAGAGACGGCTGGGCGATGCCCAGTGGTGTCGTAGATCAACCAAACCTCAGAGTTGCGAGTCCTCGATCACCTGCAAGGCCTGGGTAGTCACACGAGACAGTTCTGCCTTGTCATGTATGTATAGCATAGTGTGCGCGCGTTGATTGCGCGCCAGTGAAATCCGGATATGAAAGAGTTTACGACAGACGATTGATGTGATGTGACGCTGTCTTCTTTATGAAAATTTTGTTTCTGGCCTCTCTCGTTGGCAGGCAGAGATTTGAAGGGAGGCCATCAGGTACAATAAGACTGCGTCGTTTCCACGGACGTCAATGTGCTCCACGAGAGAATTTGCGCAGACGTGTGCGACCACAGGCGACCGGAGAACATTGGCAGGCTGCCGCGTGATCCACGTTGATGGCTGAGGCACCCACTGGCTTTATTTAACAGTGTGTAGCGATGGGTTGGGGCGGCAGGGTGTGCGTGAACGGTTAATGAGGCGCACAGTTGATCGGTGGCCATGTATGAATAGAGAAGGCGTGTGTGGTGACGCACTCTTGAGGGGTTTGTTGAAGGAGAGACGAGTACACGTGATTTGATGCCTGTACGGTCGCGGGTTTCATGTGTCACAGGATTTCGGAATGACGGCTCCACTGTCGTGGATCTGAAGGACTTTCTGGGACACGAGACAGTTTTGTGCACACGTTTCCGGGTGTGCAAAGCAGGGGATAGCGTGAGCGAACGCTGAAGAGGAAAGGGCCGCTCTGCGGCGCCTGGGCCGCACAGGGGAAGGATTACAGAACCTCTACTTCTCTGTGTGCTTCAGGATTGATATAAGGTTTTCGTGACAGACAAAGGTGTCTGTTGGGGGTCGGCGCTGCAGAAAAAATGCGACAGTTGTGCGACAGGAGAGTGGATGTTACGGTTGAGGCGCGTGGCAGCGGAGCTCGATTGGAATGAACTCGTTCGGAATTTCTCTATCGCAAGGCATTACCAGCGAAATAGCAAGATAATTTTGACGGCTTTCAATAGTGGCCAGTTGCAGGCACCACCAGTGAACTAGCAAGACACTGTTGACGGCTTTTTGAAGTGGCCAGGTGCCTCTTCTCTTTTGAATGCTGTTGTCACGGTTGTCTACATTCAGATATTGGGAACTCGCTGAATAGACTGTGGGAGTGGAGCGTGGCTGTGGATCACGTCATGTGGATCTGTTGGCTGCTTGTATAGAGGCAGACCCGCACGAAGGACTTGTGTGGGTCAGGTTTGTCTCTGGTAAGGCTTCTGCTGGCGCAGGAGGGCATGCAGTGCACTCCCCTCGCCGACATCTCAGCCTATCAACTGGGACACGTTGACGGATATCCCCTTGTAGTTGATCCAACCGTCGTATAGTGCAGC
>KL647306.1:0-12386 GCA_000727475.1 Sarcocystis neurona
CAAGTGCGTCCCCTTCCTCCACTGCTCCTCCTAAGGATGCGTTTGGAGCTGCCACAGCCGTTGTTGCTGCCAGTCCTGCGGCAGCATTATCATACAAACCATCGCTCTATCAGGCGGGATTTGTATTGGCTGCTGGTACACAAGCTTCACCTGCAAACTGCGACGACACCGCATTGTGTAAAGCTATCGCTGTCGGAGCGTTGCCGAGCCTGCTGGTGTTCGCAGGGACAGATAAGAAGGTAAAAGCCAGGACATGGGCTTTTAAAAGCAGCATGAGATCGGTTCCGCACCCACTTTTTATCGTGGAGCCAGTCACCCGAATGCAGATGTGTATAAACTGTCGTGGCGCCGCTCATCTAGCGGTTGCTCTGCACTGCGTGCGGCTATCTAGCGCACACCCGTCGCGCTTGCGGTTTTGTAAGCGCGTAGAGTAGTCGACTGCCGCAAGAGTAGACAGTGTCTTCACCGGTTCCTTCCCATGAAACTACAGTCACTACTGCAGAGTGCCGACCCAGCTGACGAATGAATTTCAGTGAACATTCAGAGATCAAGTCACACACATAATCAGGGAAATAGAATCACACGAGTGCAGAAAACGGTCCGGCGAGAATGCGGGGGTGCTATCCGTTTGCATCCAAAGGGAAACATTTGCGTGAGTTTGTACACCTTCAGGTTTGATAATTCGCCGTGTAATGCAGATAGATATGGTGCAGCCCAGAGTCTGCGTAAGTGGTACTCCCAAACCCAGCGCCGTCTACGTTACAAGGTGTCCCCTTATACGTGTACACAAATATATATGTACATATTTATTTATATCAACACCTGTGTATGCGGAGAAGCCTAAGGTCAAAAATACATGCTCGCCGTGCCCACGGGGCGCTGGTGGGTGCAACCAGTCCAGGTTCGTGACTCTGGTCGCACTTGCGTCCTTCATCACTTGACTCGCGCTCGGGCCACAAACATTAAGAATACCACACGGATAACATTCTACTGCTTCCAAAGCTGCTACCACCAGACGAAGGTCGCCAGTCCACCAAGTAACCTGTCTGACACGGTCTAGATGCAAGAACTGGCGCCTTCACCTGCACTGTGACCACCGCACGCGCCCAGCTAAACGTTTGGAAACGCACCAAGGCGTGTTCATTCATGTGCATGGGAGGGCGTGACGCATACGAGAGGTACTGCCGACACAAAAGAGATTATCTTGGACCTACGTGTGTGTTAGTATCGCGTAGTAGAGTACTGCGTTTCTAGCCGGATACCATTTCCGCATCGAGCACCCCACACACCAGGTGACAGCAGAGGCGCACACTCCATGTCAGGCACGTGTACCTCGGCGCGTGCCGTCGAGCGTGTGTACCTGTACATTTGAATATATCGCCATCGAAAGCAATGTTAGCGGTTATGCTGCCGCCTACAGTTAGACGCATCCAGATCTACGACCAAAGCTGTACATATAGGTTTGTCGTCAGAATGGAAATTTCGGAGCTGCGCTCGCGGCGAAGACCCCGGCGGAGGAAGCGCGCAAGGGGTTCTGGAGCGGCCCCGCAGTCCCCTGCCGACCAGGAGGTTCGAAAAGCTAATGTTCTTCTTTTTCCCGTTACGTGTGTCTACGTGAATTACAAGCGTATTCATACATATACATTTGTCTATACACACGTTTGAGTGCGCACTCACGTCTACTGTGTTACCTCCCGTCCAACAATCCGCCCGTGCTACCTCTCAACCGAGGCGTTCATGTCCTCGATACCCATTTACGGCGCATAGCATTTCGCACTGTTGACACTCTTCGCGCGCAACCCTAGAGTTAGGAACTCTCACAACAGTCGCCACATCGCCCGCAGGACTTACGAGAGCGGACAGGAAGGCGAAAGCAGTCGTGACCCGCAGATGAGTATGCAAAGTACAACCTAGTGAAGCCTACAAAAGTGAAGTCAACCACCGAGACGTCTTCTGTCCTGGCGGGCCCTGCCTTTGATATTCTGTTCGCTGGGAGGTGCTCGGGTGTAACCCCGTTACTCCGAGGTTGGGGAAGCTGGCCAACCAGACATTTATTCTAGCGCGTGAACGTGCCTTCTAGTACAAACACACCTTTGAGCGGATGCGGACGCTCACGCTGTGGCTTCGGCAACGGCGCTGCTGAGCTGTAGCTAGTGCTCTCACTTGCCGACCCTGCGTGTCTCGGCTTCGACCGCCGCTGTCCTCAGACCGCTCGAGCACATTCAATGTTCTTTTTGTCCCTGGAATGCTATACGAGCTTGCGAAATGTGCCCCTTGGGAAGATTTGTCGTAGCGCACCATTTGACGAAGCGCAGCCTCTTTCTCACGAGCGCCAGCTAAACGTGCCTTTTAAAGGCGTGGTGACGAAAAGTAGTACAAGAAAAGAAGGCAGCAGAATGTGCATTCCCTCCTCTGTGAGTCCTGCTTGCAACAATGCTATGTCTACCGCCTCTTCGGCAAGGGCTACCGTCTCCAGATAACTACAGAGACCGTCACAAGAATGCGCACTGCGTCCACACAGAACGCCTTAAATTGCTGGTAGAGGCGCAGCATCCATACTCAGCAGCTGGCATTATCCATGAAGCGCAATACAACGAGAACAGGAACACATGTATTTTCAACATTGTAAACCGGAGAACCCCTGCGATGTGACATGGTAGTACCAGGCACATCGTGAAGCGTCTGTGGCCGACAGGGGACACGAAAAACAGGTCACAGAGAAGACGCTCTGCCAAATGAAAACGGACGCTTTGATAGCGATGTGTCAGGAACAAATCTGACCTCTCTCCTTTCCCTGCGCGGGGCCCCAACACTGTTGCGCTGTGGATGGCACTGAAGTAATTCTCGCGTCGAGGCTGCTGTCTCCCCTCTCCGTAGTACTGTCTGGCTTGCTCGCTATTAACCATTCTACGACCTACGATGCCGACAACTTTGAAGCGAGAGGCAGGGGCAGACGCAGCGCCCCGGAGCAGTGGTGGCAATCCAAGGAGTCTACTTGAATGTCACAGGGCATTATCCCGTAGCGGTAAACTCAGACAAAGCAAGTGGCATCGGAAAGGTCGGCCGTGGCGCAACGCAACGCAGAGAAAACGGTGAATCCGAGGACTCAGGTGTAGCGGACATGTGGAACGGGTAGAAGTCCTGGACTTTGACTAACGAGCGGAAATATTCAACAATCACTTGGCGCGTAACGCACAAGCTAGTGGACCACCCACTGCGGCGGTGAAAGGACGTAGAGCGGAAGACACGAATCCGCTAAAGTACTGGAAATGCAGTTGATACTGTCTACTGCATCTCAGCCGGAGGCACTGGACCGTGAAGGGGATTTGTTGGTGGCAGATGACTCGACAGAGATACAAAGCAATTAACTACTGAAGCGGTTAATGCAAGGGAGACGCTGACGAAGAAGCACTGGAAGAGCCGCCGACGTTCGTTGTGCCTGGCGAGATCGGAAAAGTATAAGTGTCACTCCCGAACTTGGTGAAGATGCGGACATAATCTCCGTCATGCTCACAACGGAGAAAGTAGAACTGTCGCTATTTGGGCATCTGTATTGTGATCACGTGAAGCCTTTACCCGTGACGATTATACCGCTGTGTGCATGCCCAGTGGGGAACTGAGGACGAAGTCGAGAAATCATCTGAGTGTAGCTGGAATATGTTCTGGAGCGCGTTTTCAAACAACACACGCACCACAAGAGAGCGCTTTTCATACAAAACTATTGTTCTTAGAAACGGGCGAGGGGGCCGAGATCCACGAGACTCTCAGACGATCGAGTCTCGCTCACAGCAAAAGTCACCTCTACAAAACACAAGAGAGTCAAATTCACATACGCGACAGTTCGTTTCGGGCCTGTGTGACAGACTTATGTGTGAGAGCAGGTGACGAGGTCACATTTCGACAAATGTGTCTGGAGACTCCGTCAAACACACGCTTACGCGTGGTTAGGTGGGCATAGAAGAAAAGGCGTGCCGGTTTCGTGCGTCTGGCACGCGGGCTTGGCCAGAGACTGGCCAGCCGACAACGCTACACGCTTCACGCAGCATCCGCTTCTTTCAAAGTTTCAGAGAGGTCTTCCTGACGTAAAGGTGGTTGAACGGCGAACAACGGATGATGCATGTTTTGAAGGACCACCCCCTTGCTCAAATAGCGGCAAACGCAGGATTTTAGCCGACTGCATTACAGAGACCTACGTGCTCTGTAATCCCGAGTAGGGGAGACGTAGCCACGTAGTACTTTCAGTAGTTTTCCTTTACAGTCAGTCAGAGACCGCTGCACTACCACTGTGTAGCACACTGACGCGTCCTGGTGAGCTGTAGAACGGTTCCGAAGAAAAACAAGAGCAAGATCGTTTGTGCCAAAATACCGGTTTCTCTAAACACACGTGTTCCAGCATCAAGCAATGGAGTCATAAGACAAAAGGCAAGCAAGCAGGACGTTTTACCGTTCCACGGATATTGACCTGAGCAGAGGGCTATTTAAGGCACGCGCGTATGCTTTGCCTTAAGAGTTTTCCGGACAGCTCAGGCGCGGCGATTTCTGCAGACCGAATATGTATGGATAGTGGGTACCCTTACATGGGCCATCTAGTAGAACTACTGTAGGTCGACAGCTGACTCTGGAGCTATTCACCGGTAGTGCAAAGATGCTCTGAAAACGTCTCAGCACCGTAGGCATGCCTGAGAGCGATCACGGTTATTCTCGGTTCATCCGAATCGCATATACAGGATCCTGCGCTGAACACTTTTTCTATTGTAGTCAGCGGCACTTACTCCTGGCTCTAAGTGCGTTTCGTAACAAGCTTTTGGTTCCAGAAGTGCCTAGCCTACGGCGGTGGCGGCCCAGTCCTGGGACGACTTTCAGAACATGCCTGCAAAACAGATCACCACTTACGAGCCGCTCCGCAGCTGTGACGCCATGGTGTCCCAGAATCAGCGCTGAATCCTTCACATGCGGCCTTGTGTGGTCGTGTTCGGACTCACGCAGGCTTCTGATATTGGGACAACTTGCAGTTTTGCTCTAGAGAGCCACAGTTTCGACTTCCAAAGACCAGGATCTTCAAATAGTACCTGGTGGGTTTGCTGCTGTGTAGAAATGTGCTCAGCTTTCACTCGCGTCAAAACCGTCTCTGCACGCTTTTGACTATCAAAGCATACGTTCCCTTACAAATCAGCTTGTGCACTGCACGTTTAGCACGCGCGTATCCACACACCTAATGGTGTGGCGCTCTCGAGACATGCACGCAAGTAGAGCAAGTGTGCAACGACCATGGGACCGTACTTGACCTGCGTCACATGGGGGTTTTCGGCGCCACGCGCACACGTGTCTGCAGGAGACCACAGGGCACGTGGGCTGTGTTTGAGCACAAGACTCGCAGCGTCCTAGCGGCTGTCCCTTCGAACAGCGGATTTATGCCTGGTATCCGTAGATATACGTGCACTGATGTCCTGCAAGGATTTCACTAGTACAGTGTGGTTGAATTCGGGCTGCATGCAGACAAGAAATAGTGTAGAGCTAGTGCAGTTGATTTGTCCATTGGTCGATAAAATTACGGTGACCACCTTTTTATAGCACTGAGATGCCTTCGTACACTTCAGACATATTTCTGCTTCACCTGAACAGCGTTTCCTGGTACGTCTCAGTGCTGCAGCACCTGGAAAACTGACAGGAATTGGGAAACCGCAGCACATCTTCTGCCAGGCCGCAGCACACATAAAACGTTGCGTCCATAACTTACGTGAGCAGACCGAACTTCCGCCAGTGCAATGATCGAGTTGCTCTCCCCCACCTGCATTTTCTCACCCAAAGCCATACATGTGCTCAAACTCGGTGGTGTCCACCCCAGACGTTCTTGGTAAAACGTGCCAAATACTGCCTCAGAGTAAGTGAGAGGGTTATGAGAATTTGTTTGTCCTCTTTCGCGACTATCACTGCACGTTGCAGAACATTCTTCTTTGTGCCACCGCTACGCTGATCGTACGGCTACTGCAGGAGGCGGTAGCTAATACGTTGTAGAGCACGGGGCCGTGCTTCATTACGACGTCCGTTTGAAAAACGCGTCGCTGCTCGTGTGGTCTTCGCGTGACAGACAGGCCTGCAACTCGTGTGCGCTGCAATATATACACAGCACAGAAAATTCAACAAAAAAGCCGCTCCACAAAAAACAGGATTACACCGGTGTGCGGACCTAGAGGGCCATGTGGAGTCACAAGACACCAAAAGAACAAATCGTCTTAACGAGAGAGCAAGGGTGGCACTCAGTGGGCGGCAGCAGCCACAGTTACAGCGGTTGTGTCGGGAGATGGTAGACGCGGGGGCTACATATATGGAGAAACAAATACAGATACAGAGAAAAATACCTACGTATCCACGTACGTAATTATAGTCACACGCAGTCGGCTGCATACGATATATGAGCTTTCACAGAAGTCGCGTGTACATCTGAACATCTGACAGATCCATTAATTACAGCTGCTTTTCCCATTATTCCCTCTGGCTCTGCGAGACAAATCTGCCTACCAACGTATATTTACCGCGCATGTCTAAATCCGTGCATGCAATAGAAACACTGACAAGAATGCCTCTAAGATATCTGCCTCCTGTGTATACAGAAGGGGCATACGACGGCTTTCGCCAAACTATCGAACACAGTCGTCACAAGTCCCATGACCGCCTACGCGTGCAGAGGGCGTCCCCGTCAACACTGCACGTGAGACTCTTCCTGAACAGTGTCATTTTCGGAGCGCTACGCGGAGCAGCTAGCCAAGCACACGCCATCAATGAGTATTTTTGGCGGCCCAGAAACATCTTCAGGTGGAGGAAATGCCCAGAGGATTCGCGGCATAACAGGTTTGATTGACAGAATTCGCAGCGGTCATTAGTCGTAGCACACATCCTGCTTTTACTTGTTAGCGAATTTTGCGAGGTCCGCTAGGTGTATCACCATAGCCAAGTGAATGTGGTATTGACCCTCTGGGACATGCCTATTCAAGTGGGAAAACAAGTGATTCGGAACGTCAGTCTTCGCTAAGTTCTTAGTCTCAAACATGAGGCCAAACACCTCGAACGTGTCTCGCCTTGATCCAGACAAAATCGGCCTGGCTCGCACGTCTGCGTACACGTGAATGCACACCTTTTGCGATCTTTCCCAATGGCGGGCGCAGCACGAATACAGAATAACGCCGGCAATTTGCGACCGTCCGGGAATCCACACAGTAATTGCACCTTGTCGAGGCCCATGCGGCACTGAGGGATCGAGTCGTCCCGGCATGAAGCAGCTTATCCGCGCCTCGCCGTCCCACGGGATATAGGATCGCCAAAGTATGTCACGTAAGACGCCTGCTAGACAAACCCTAGACAAATACCGGCAACTTATGTCAGCCAGTTCAAGCGCGAACCACCTCTGCCGTACGTACGGTAGCTTCCATAATCTTGTGCTCTTGGCAGTCGACAGCGTGTGGCTGCTGGAAGCCTAGGCCAGACTGGCTAGCGCTTGAGCAGTACGTTCGGAACCCTGCATAAGGTACACGGTGCCAAGTGTCCCGCTGTTTTGTGCACCGTGGCGCACTACGTGGACTCCTTAATTCTCCAAGCGGAGCGGCGCAATAGGAGAAATCTTCACCCTTTCTTCGATGAACAAATCTGAGCAGCAAGACATCATGAACGTCCTCGTCTGCTTGTCAGTCGGAATCTAAGACACCGCGTCAAAGAAACACCTCACGAACAGCCACCTACAGGGCGCGGCTTCGGACGCGCGTATTCGGCTGCGCCGTTCGGCGTCTACGGATTTGTCTGCGTGGGCCCCTTCATCCATGTATCCGATACCTTTCCTGAGTGCGTAGAGGGCGACGGGGCAGTGACGATATCCAGCAGGTACTATCCAGTGTGCAAGGAGTCGGAGCGGTGATCTCCACTGCCACAACGTTAATCTGTGCCGTCGACGTTGCTCCTTGATGTCGTGCAGTCCTTGTCGAGTGTTACTCTTCCTACACTGAGGTGTCTGCGTGGAGTTCACGGGTGCTACGTGTAACTTCTTGGACAGGAATTAGTGTCCGTCTGGACGTGCACGCACCTTTCGCCAGTCAGGGCGTCTACCTGGTGACAGAATTCGCAGACGCCTTCTGCACACAGGGTATCCTTTGGCAAGCTGGGTCACAGCGAAGAATACACCACCAGGATATTTCTATCCGTCCTGACCTGTGAAGTGTAAAGCTGCTACGAGAGATCGCTGTGCAGGCAGTCGCTGTGCACGCATTAACGCACCGTTCAGTAGAATCGAATGAATATGTACAGTACATAATAGAACTCGGATATATATAGGTAAATCTGTAAACACATGTAAATATATATCTCTATACATATGAACATTCGTTCCTCGTGTGTCTATATACATTCTTGTGGTTTGTAACTCCCGAACTGTTACACAGTACGCACACAGTCTGATTATACGCTGTGGAAGGCAGTCGCGTAGTATCACGACCGGGACTGCACAAGCTCGCTGTGCCAAAATAGCGAAGCAGGAGGCGTCGGGGTTCGCTTCGTGACATGTGCAGTCCCGCCTGCGGCACACACGCATACGGACACATGTGTGCATGTACACTTGGGCTCCTATGTCCTCACAAGACGCCCAGCTTCCATGCGTCGCTTTCTGCACCCCTCTATACCCGACTGGCCGAGGTGCGCTGCATCTGTCTGCACCTCTCCGTCATCTCCGCTTCTCTCCCAGAGGCCTTGCGGCGTGCTCGATAGTGCTCTGACTGCGTTTGAATCCCGCGGACGCGCTTGGTTCCATCGCCTGTGCTGCCTCACACGCTTCCCTATGCGCGTTTGAGTAATATACCGAATGTGTTACGGCGGTGACATAGGGATATATGCCGAATGTCTGTTTTATGCGAACCAGTCCTCAAGTATTTGCTGCTTCGCGGTTGTCGCACACTCTCGTTTCGACTCCGAACGACGCTCTAGCGCTTTCACACGTCACGCCGAAGTGTAGCTGACAACGGCAATTGGTATGTGTGCTGCCAACACGCGCTCTTGAAACCTACCACACCTGGGGGTGCTTCATTCACAGCTGGCGTCAGCCTTATCAGAGTAACGAAGTGTTTTCGCTGCAGGCGTTCTCGAGGTGGCAGACGAGAGGTCGCAATGAGAATGGCAGGGGGCTGGCTGCCTTGTCCATCTTTTCCGCTGTCCCGTGAAGAACAACTGTGTACCTCTCCTCCGTCTAGTCCGTCTCGTATCTGAGTGCCAGCACCTCCTCAGGAGAAGTGAAATCACCTTTGCTCGCCCACCGACGACTCTTCCTCCGGCACAAGTCAGCCCATGCGGACACGGATGAAGCTGTGTGGCTCTAGTTCGCCTCCCGCAACGGTTTCGTTCAAAATCCGCATTGATCTACCTCCCATCACGAGAACCTGCTGAACTCGCCGGGAGCCACTAGGGAGTAGTGCTCTGCGGGAAGGCGGAGCCCGGCAGACTTGGACGCCACATGCCCTGCGTGCGCAGACGACCGTGCCATTGGTGACATGTAAGCCCTCATAGGACTGGAACACCTTCTTCCACTCCAGTACGCGTCGAATCATTGATGCTTGCGGCGCTCGAAAAGCTGCTTCCGCTTGAGTATGCGTCGAAGCAGTCGTGCTCACGGCGCCGGAAGAGTTGCTTCTTCTCGAGTACGCGTCACACCGTAAAAGCGGGACTTACAATTCACAGCCACAGATGTTACATATTAACTGCTCCCTGAGACACTTTTTGGCCATTTTCATTCTGTTGCAGCGACGGTCGTAGTGGTCCCACGTAGCGCGAGATGACCGTCTGAGAACAGAAGCTTTAGTAGACTGTGGAGTTTGGAGACGCAGCCGCGCAGCAAGGTCACGCGCCACTGACGGTCGCGCTCCCCACTGTTTTCAGCGGTGTGTCGGTAGTCACGAGGGCACTACGAATATGGACGTGCCGTCCGTCCAATTTTAGCTGGACCTGTCGAATACATAATAGTCTCTCTGTCCTTCAGCGGCCCCCGGTCCTTTTCGATTATTCGGGTACTCCAGATGGGAACTTGTGCGGCGACCCGGAACTGCCCCTGTTGCGTACCCCCTAGTGCTCCGCATGCGCCGTAGCTGTCGGGCGCGTCCGTGGCGCCGCGGGCTTCAGCTGGTGCTGTTGCATCCCAAAGCGCGCTCGTCATGCTTCAAGGTGCAAACGACACGGGGAAGCGTTTTAAGTGCCCGTTACGCTCGTGTGGGGTTGCCGCTGTGGCTGTTGTCATTCCTACGTACTACAGCCCGTGCTACCGGTGATGCGGGAATTGTGCTAGCCTCCCGGAGTTGTCCGCTCGGCTGCCAGTTTTGTGATCGTGGTGTGGGATGTTCTGTTCTGCACGGTACATGCCACTGCGTCAACGAACAGCACCTTACTCGTAGAGTTACTCCCTTAAGTCTTACGTGTCGACGTCGTCTTTCTCTTCCACGCAGCAGAATAAATGCGTGCTGCGTCACGAGCGGGCGCGTTACAACGTTCACGAGGACACTGGTCTCCCCATGCGCACGCGAATATTCGATTCGTCTTCATAGCTGAACCAACTTCGAGCGCTAGTGTGTGCAGTGGATCATCTCCCGTAACCGAAGTCTTTTCACTGGCCTTTGCTCTGCTGTAGCTTCGCACAGGTCACGCTAAGAGGGTAATGCATTATTGCCGGGCGCTTACTCTCTTGCACCACTTCTTCCTCACTTCGCCCGCTTGCATGTTCATAGACAGTGTCGGCAATGCGTCGCCGTCGCTATTGTCATAGAATGCTCTCAGTGATTGTTCCGTAAATGTGATCCGAGCTCTTCCACTGGCGAATTTGAAATGCGTTGTCGATTCTACGCGGAGACGATGGTCTTGACGGCAACGTCGAATAAGAGTCGCGGTCCCAGCTCCTGAGGAAAACTTATATGTGGCCCGTATGAGTACTGACAACAGGAGTGAGATGTGTGTATTTGTCCGTAACTGAGTCCCCCTCAGGTGACGGATGGGTTGAAGAAACCCAAGACGGCACACGCGTCGCCTGGGCAGAGCCGCTGTGTCATACATTCACGTGTATGTACATGCAAAGTTGTGTACATGCGTATTCTGCTCGTGTGTGCCCCATGTACACGCGGACACGCTGGGTAAGTTGACTGCGCTGCGCTAACTTCAGCGTCACTTTAGACTAGTGAGTGTCGTTTTGCGTCCACACCTTCGGTTCGTCCACTGGTCTGCTCCATCTCTGAATCTCTACCACTTTAAGAACAGGAGTGGTTGAGTTGTCCGATTTGGACAACTGGATATAGGCCAGAATTTAGGGTATACCTCTGCGTGAATCGTCAAGGATGTCGTCCCCACAGCCCCCGGAAAATCACGAAGGATCTTCTTGGCTGAGGCGTAAAAGTATCACTGTGTCTGGCACGACACAGGAGGTGGCCTTCAGGCAAGTGGAGGATACAATGGCTTTACGCACAAGGCTGCGAAATTCGAGGCGCACGCACCTGGCGCTCCGTCACCGGCAGCAAGGGACTTCTGGTAGCGAGAACGTCGTCTCTCATTATTTTTTGCCTGCCGTTTTGGTTACTGCATGCGTGATTCGCATGCTTAGCCGTCACCGATCCCGTCCCGCGCAGCGTGCCATTCAAAGGTCCACCACCGTGCCGGAGAGCCGTACTGTCCAAACGGGTGAAGCCTCACCACCGACGACTGCTCCGCGTGTGCGGGCACCACGACTGAGTGACTCTGCTGAAGGCGCTGTAGTGAGGAGGACGATTAGTAGTGGAATCGACACGTATATACATGTCTTTGTGGTTGTCTTCCTTGCAATCATAGCGGCGTTGGGCCTCTTACGGCAGTCCGCGGAACAGTTTGGCAGTTTTCCCGCTCTCGGCTTCGAAGAGAAATCAGTCGAAAACGTAGTGCCTACGGAGAGTCCACACGCGGCTATAGGGAAAAGCAGACAAACTGCTTTAATTGTACTGCATCCTGAAGAAGTGCAAGATGGCGTTAAGACGACTCCGACTCAAAAGAGGAGTTCAGAAGATGTTTATGCAAGGGAGGAAAGTGAGGAAGCGATCGGGTTATATCACGAAGAAGAACGTGCGCCCCTGGTGTTACGTAATGTTTTCACATACGACTTGCTGTCGGTGGCTTTTGCATGCGCCTTCGCTTCAGTACTCTTTCTGGCGTTTTTCACTAGGGCTTTGAGAGCAGAGCCGACAAACACGGCAACTCACAGAAGGACGATCTCAGCCGCCAACGATCCCGGCCGTCGGCAAGGGGAAGAACGACACAGTGTGCCAAGCGCCCGCCTCCCCCTTGTTCCACAAAAGACGCTGGTCTCTGTTGAAGACCTCTACAAAGAGACTGGCACTCTACAGTCT